>DWUL01000028.1:0-15315 GCA_018249735.1 Luehdorfia japonica | reverse complement strand
ACGTGAGTTTTTTTGTCATTTAATCTGTACAGAGAAGATAAATAAATAGCTTCACTTCCATGATAAGGGCGCTGGCGAGGCTTGTCAAGTAAGTTTTTTCGTTTCTATTCCCAATGTTATATGGTTATGCAAGAAGTCTAATGAGAATTGGTATAACCATGCATGAATGCTATTTTCGGCAAAATCTCTTACAACGCTCAAAAGCAGAAAAACAAAAACTTGATTTTCGCAGTTAAATAGTGGACCATCAAAAGCACGCATAAATATCTACAATGAAAGAAAAAACTTTCACAATCATCGATGGCTATGGTTTTCTTTTCAGAGCTTACTATGTACTACCTCACTTAATTACCACAACAGGAATGCCAATAGGTGGTGTATATGGCTTTCTGAATATGGTTCTTAAGTACATTGCCCATTCGGACTACTTAACTATAGCACTTGATGCAGGAAAAAAGAATTTTAGGCACAATTTATATCCTGAATACAAAGCAAACAGAGTAACGCCTCCTGAGGATCTAATTCCACAGTTCACCATACTGAGGGAAGCTGTAGAAGCTTTTAACCTCAGCTATGAAGAAATTGAAGGTTATGAAGCAGATGACATAATCGCAACACTAGCTGCAAAATACGCCAACCACCAAGACTTTAAAGTGGTAGTCGTTTCATCAGATAAAGATTTATTTCAACTCTTGAACCACAATATTTTAATATTCGACCCCATTAAAAATATATATATAGATGAAAAACAAATAGTAGAAAAATTTGGTGTAAACTCACACAAGCTTCTTGATTTATTTTCTCTAACTGGTGATGCATCTGATAACATTCCAGGCGTTCCAGGAATAGGCCCAAAAACTGCCACTAAATTATTAGATGAATTTGATTCATTGAATAATATTATAGAGAACATTGATAACATCGAGCAAACGAGGATTCGTAATATTCTTACCGAACATAAGGAAAAAGCACTAATTTCAAGAGAACTTTTATCACTATGCGAAAAAGTAGACCTTCAACATGATATTGCAAAATATGAAGTCCATTCTCCAAACATGGAGAAATTGTTATCCTTTTTAAAGAAGTATGAATTCAATTCCTTGATAGGGAAAGTGGAAAAGCTTTTTTCCTATAGTGGGTCTAGCACAGAAGAAAAAATAGAGTATAGTAGTGAAGAGTTAGAGAAATTTTTAGAGCACTGTAGATATGAAGGCAAAATTGCAATTCATTACCACCTTGAAAACAATGTATTAAGTCTATCTTATAGCGAAAGTAATATTTTTTATATAGAGCAAGACAGCATACAAGATGCACTTATTACAATTAACTCAACTTTACTCTCAAATGGAGTACTTAAAATAATACATAACATTAAAGAGATCAGGAAAATCTTCCCTGCAATAGAGAAGATGTTAGATTCAGTTGATGATTTGATGATAATGTCGTATAGCTTGGATACAGGAAAACATGATCACAGTATTCCAAACATAATTGCACATAATTTGAGTGGAGATGTAGAAATTTTCTCGGCAAAAACTTTAATAGCAATTCATGAAAAGCTAAAGCAAAGGTTATTTCAGGAAAAATTGTTCACAATTTACGAGCGCTTCGATAAGCCACTTATGAAAGTAATATTTGATATGGAGAAAAATGGGATATTACTGAACATACAAAAATTACAGGAGCTGTCCGATAAATTTCAGCAGGTAATTGCCGTGCTTGAAGATGAGATATATAATTTGGCAGGAGAAAGATTTAATATTGCTTCGCCAAAACAATTAAGTGATGTTTTATTCAACAAAATGGGGCTTAATAAAAAGAAAAAGTCAAAAAAATCTGGATCGTATAGCACCAATTATGAAGTTCTAGAGGCACTCGAAGAAGAAGGGGTAGAAATCGCAAGTAAAATCTTAAATTGGCGACATTTAAGTAAATTAAAAGGCACCTACACTGATGCATTAATAAAGCAAGTTGATCCACTTGATGGTAGAATACACACAAGCTTTTCAACGACTGCAACTGCAACTGGAAGGCTGAGCTCCAGCAATCCTAATTTACAGAATATTCCTATCAGAAGCGAAGAGGGAAATCTTATCAGACAAGCATTTATTGCGCCAAAAGGGCATAAGATAATTTCTGCTGACTATTCGCAAATAGAATTAAGACTCCTGGCACACGTTGCAAACGTTGCAGCATTTAAAGAAGCTTTTGCAAACGGACAAGATATTCATGAGATCACCGCTAGGCAAGTTTTTGGAGTGCAAGAAATAGATGAACAATTAAGGCGAAAAGCAAAGTCTATTAACTTTGGGATTATATATGGCATTAGCCCATTTGGTCTTGCAAAGCGGCTTGGAATTACCTTTCAGGAGGCTGCTGAATACATTAATTACTATTTTTCCTGTTACCCAGAAATAAAGGCCTATATGGAAAAAGCAGTGTCTATCGCAAGATTGCATGGCTATGTAGAAACTTTGTTTGGCAGGAGATGCTTTGTAAGAGACATAAACAATACAATTCCTTATATAAGACAATTTGCAGAAAGGGCAGCAATAAACGCACCACTGCAAGGAACCGCTGCTGATATAATAAAACGTGCGACAATTCAGCTTTTTGACCAATTGAAAGTAGGTAAAATAATCCTCCAGGTTCACGATGAACTACTGGTTGAAGTAGAAGACGAAAAGGTGCAAGAAACAGCAAAACTTATAAAAGATATAATGGAAAATGCAATAGAAATTTCTGTACCACTTGAAGTAGAAATAAAAGTTGGCGACAACTGGGGTCTAAATTCCCTTAATTATGACTTAAACATCGTGAATTCTAGGAGTATAAATCATTTGAACTAATACGAAAAATATGTTAGAATAGAACATAGCAAATGCAAATAGGTCAGCCATGACAGGCCCACAAGTAAAAAGTTCAAAACCTCCAAAGTTACCTACTCAGGTAACTAATGAAGATGAGAAAACTTTTGAAAAAGAGGAACATCAGTTAATCTATCGTGCTTTCCTAGATACTTTAAAAAATCCAAAAACTCTAGAAAATCTAGAAAAGCAAACGAAACAGGAAATAGAAAAGAAGAAACAGAAATTGAAAGAAGAACTTTCAGATAAAGAAAAACAAAAATTACATCGTGATCTGGAGTCATTAAACAAACAATTAAAGCGATTACAGAATGGAAATGAAAAGAAAATTTTTACTTTTATATCAAAAAATCATGAAGGTATATTCAATAATATTAATCAAGAAGATATAAAGTTACTAAGTGAAGAAAATTTTCTTCAGTTTTTACTTTCCGTATTTAAAAAAATTAGAGAAAAAAATTTAGCTAGTGAAGAGAATTTAAAGAATGACAAAATAAAGCAAGAAGTAGCTGAATGTGTAGCTGATATACGCGGTACAGAAGCTAAAGATTCACTCATAAAACTTGCTGGGTGGCCGTTTGGAATAAAGGTAGATCCTAAAAATATTTCCAGCTCGATTATGAGTGGGGTGAAGGAAAAAATACCATTCTTAGGTAAAGATAAAAAAGAAGAGGATGAACCACCACTCAGTGATGAAGAGATGGTAAAAACGTTCTTACGTAAGATCTTTTTTCCTGTCCTTCTTTCCACTATTCCAATGTTAATTTTTGGTCCTACTACACTCGGAGTAGTCCTTACTGCTATCGGCACAATATTTGCCATAAAAGGAGGAGTGGAGGTTCTTTTTTCAAATAACAAAAAAGGTACTTTATATAACCCTCATTCGCAAGATGAAAAGAAAAAAGAAGGATGGGATGGGAAAATTCTTGATGGTATCAATGAAATTTTAAAATCCAGAGTTAATGAAACTGGGCAGGGTAATCAACCTGCTGTAACAGCTGAGGAGCAACTTACTCAAAAGAGTAAGCAGTCTACTATGCTTAAACAGGTTACTTTAGATCAGCAAGCTAAAAACGTAGGGCGGTAACCAAATGATTTGCCGAAGTGAATTGTTTAGGAGGTCTACTATTGTTCTATAACGCATACAACAGGAGTATGGTCAGACGGATTTTCTAGCTTACGCAATCTATCATCTATGTAGCATGTTTCCAATTTATCTACAGCTTGTGGTGATAACAGCATATAATCTATTCGCATTCCTTGATTATTTCTGAGTGAATTGCCTTGATAATGCCACCAAGTGAATTGTTGCAAATTTGGGTGAGATATTCTAAACGCGTCTTTAAACCCAAGATTCAAGATTGCTCTTAACTTCTCACGTTCTTTTATATGAAAGCACACTTGACCATTTAATAAATTTGAATCAAAAACATCAATTTCATCCAGTGCAACATTATAATCGCCAGCTATAATAGTTAACTCTTCATTCTTCAACAAAGTGCTTATCCTTTCATATAGGTTATCAAAAAACTTGAGTTTATACTCAAACGTATGAGAGTCCGGGCTTTGACCGTTTGGAACGTATACACTTCCTACCCTTACCTTATGATTGGTGTGTTTTATCACACATTCTATATAACGTGCTTCTTGATGACTTTCCACAATGTCAATTTTTAGTTTTTCCAGTATCGGATATTTAGATAAAACACAAACGCCATTTCTTGCAACTTGTCCATAGATAGCATATTCATATCCTAACTTTTCTATCTCTGCATAAGGAAATTGCTCTTCCGTACATTTTATCTCTTGCAGCAAAACTATATCTATCTGACTATCAACTATAAAACTACAAAGTTGATTAACTCTTTTACGTATGGAGTTTACGTTCCAAGTTGCAATCTTTAGCATCAGCAATCCTTATTAATTATATCAATTAAACTCTCCCCAGTAGGCAACCTCGATGTTATAATTTTTTTCCATTTGATTAACTTTAAACTATCAGCAATGTTTTTACTCATGGTATATGCAATTATATTGCTCATCACATGAGATAGCCCACTTTTTAGAACTAATGAACAAAATACTCTTGCTGTCTGTGAGGAAAAAAAAGCAACACCATCAATTTTACCATCCAACAGCAAATTTTTACACCTATTAGTTAGACTCCTTTTAATAATTGTTTTATAGAGTACAACTTCTCTTACATTAAAATCTTCTTCGGATAATTTCTTTTTTAGGTCACATGATACTTCTTGTCCTCTTATATATAAGAACTTTATTGCACTTGAATAGTGAGCTTTTATAAATGATATTAATCCATCAACATTACTGTCCGCTGATATTATATCAGAGAAACCTAAATCTTTTGCAGTCTGCATGGTTGAATTACCAACTGTAATAATCGGAAAGTCATCCACTTTGCATATTTGACTAAAAGCCTTTACACTGTTTTTACTTGTGGATATTACAACGTCAAATTCGTGCGCAGATATATCAGGATTTAAGTGCTTTATTGTGAATACTGGTTCTATATAAACTTTGTATCCATACTTTCTCAATATATTTCTTGTATTGAACGAATCCAATAAAGGCCTCGTTAATAAAATAGACTTCATTCTGATTTATTTCACTACCAGTAAAATAATATCCTTTATACACAAATTACTGAATAAAAACTTTTATTTTGATAGCTTGAGCAACTATTCAAGTAATTGATGTTGAAATGAGGATACTCAGTCCCCTATTTACCACTAAGCTTTAAATTCACTTATACTTTTTCAATGCTAATTACGTCGAACTCTTTTGAATGGCTTCCTTCAGTGGAATTATATAGCTAATATTCCTGTATAAGTCAATATAAGTTAATTTATTAATACTTAGTAATTAAGTTCTAACTGCCTCAGAATTACCAGGATGACCACCTTTGACGTTATTATTTTCTTCTATCTGTGGCTTACTAATCACAGTCCGAACGATATTAGTTGCCATAAAGGCACAGCCTAGAATAAAAAAGGCAGTAGAAACAAAAGGAATGATAGGAGATTCGAGAGGCAATATAGATGCAATTCCTCCTATTAAAAACGAAACGTTAGATGTAATATCAAGACAGATCTTTGTTAGTTTTTTTTGTCCTGCTACACCAAGTTGCTTCTGTAGAAAATGATCCTTTAATGACCATATATTTAAAGCAAACGAAAGTACACTTAATATAGTGCCGGCAATACTAAAATACAGACTTAAGACAGGAATACTCAAGACCAATGCCGCTATGTATCCAATGAAAGAGATAGTAGATAGTGTAGTAACTAAGCGTTTCGAGTAAGTTCGTACCTTCTTTCTGTAGGCTAACTTATCTTTTTCACCATACATAGCATAAATATTACCTAATATGTTATATTATAGCATTAATTAATTCAACAAGCAATATGGAAGCTAAGAGTGCCCGAGAGAAGACTTGAACTTCCACAACTTAAAAAGTTACTAGCACCTGAAGCTAGCGCGTCTACCAATTCCGCCACCCGGGCTTTTTATAGTTTACTATGTTAAAGTTAAATAATATACTTAAACAATTTTTAGTTCAAAGGTAATGCCAAATCTAGATCAAATATTTTTCGCTCAAAACAATGTTGATATTAATAACGTATATAAAATAGTCAATAACGCTTTGAGCAATAGCGATGGTGGTGAGCTGTTTCTAGAATTTTGCCAGTTGGAGTCCCTAGTTTTTGATGACAATATATTAAAACACGTGGATTTGAATACTAGAAGGGGATTTGGTTTAAGGTCTTTTTGTGAGGATAGTACATCTTTCGTTTGTTCTTCTGAGATTAGCGAAAAAGAAATTAGTAATGCTGCTTCTATGGTAAAAAGCTCAGTGTCTTTAAACAAGACAAATTCAATAAATTTAAACGAAGAGACAAAAAGCCTGTATTCGAGGATTAACCCTACAAATGAAATGGATCTGAATTCAAAGATTAAACTACTCAATGAGGTTAATGAGTATGTAAGGTCCAAAAATAACTGCGTGAAGCAAGTAAAAATAACTCTAAGTGGAGAATGGCAAGTCGTACAAATAATAAAGGGTGATCACAGATTAAGCGATATCAGGCCTCTGGTACGTTTTAATGTGCTAGTCATTGTAGAAAAAGATGGCCGTACCGAAAGAGGTTCTGCAGGGCATGGTGGAAGGGACTCTTATAGTAAGTTTATTTCTGAGAAAAAGTGGAAAGAAGTTGCAAACCAAGCGTTAGAACAAGCACTGGTAAATCTTGAAGCAATTCCAACTCCAGCCGGAGAAATGACAGTCGTTTTAGGTCCAGGCTGGCCAGGAATATTGTTACACGAAGCCGTGGGTCATGGACTTGAAGGCGATTTTAATCGTAAGGGAGTCTCAGCATTTTCAAATTCTATGGGTAAACAAGTAGCGGCTAGTGGCATCACAGTAGTTGATGACGGAACTCTGCCTAATTTGCGTGGCTCTATCAGCGTAGACGATGAAGGCACTCCACCCAGTTATAATATATTGATAGAGGATGGAATTCTCAAAGGCTACATGCAGGACCATATGAATGCTAAACTCATGGGTGTGAATCCAACCGGTAATGGTAGAAGAGAAAGTTATAAAGAAGTTACTATGCCGCGCATGACAAACACCTATATGTTACCAGGGAAACATACGCCGGAAGAAATAATATCTAGCGTAAAGAAAGGTCTGTATGCAGTAAATTTCGGTGGTGGGCAAGTTGATATAACGTCAGGGAAATTTGTTTTTTCATCTTCAGAAGCTTACTTAATAGAAAATGGTAAAATTACACAGCCAGTCAAAGGAGCAACACTAATTGGTGATGGGCCAACAGTGCTAAAAAAAGTATCCATGGTTGGCAACGACTTAAAGTTGGACCCCGGTGTTGGCACATGCTCAAAAGATGGACAAAATGTGCCCGTTGGAGTTGGTCAACCAACACTCAAAGTCGATGCAATAACCGTTGGTGGAACTGAGATATAGATAAGGGCTAAAACGGATTCCAGCGCATGACGCACAATTGTACAAACATTGTAGCCGTTATTCAAGTAGCCCGCAGAAGCGAAAAAATTACTTTACAAACCTCGTCAGCCCCCTTATCATGAAACTGAAGCTATTTATTTATCTTCGCAATCTGTGCAGGTTAATGACAAAAAACTTAGGGTATTTGGCGTCTCATGTTTAATTTTTCGCACTACGTGCATCGCATGTCTTTAAAAATTTTTAGGTTTTTACCTATATAAGCCGAAACGCGCTTACAAAGCGTTTAAGACAGCAAAAAACGTCAAATTGACAAGGGAGAATTTGAATGCTAGCTACTACGGGGTTTTTTTGCCTTTTTTCCTGCTTAGTAAATTTCTTAAACACTTGCGGTGTAGGTTAGTTGCAAGTTAAAAGCAGCTAAATCGCTCTTAATCAAGCGTTTTAGAATAAAAAAAACGCCGATATTTTAGTACATAGTGAATAGCTAACCACCACGGGGCTTCTTTTGCCTTTTTTTTCGTTTGGTAAATTTCTTAAATATTTATGGCTAAGAGAGCCCAAGAGAGGTCAGCGCGTGACGCTGGAATCCCAAAAAAAGGATGATGTCATCCGAGTAGCTGACACTGGGATCTAGAAAAAAAGAAGCTGGATCCCAGTGTCAAGCACTGGGATGACATCATAGGGGCTCAGATGACACAAAAGGAGCGCTGGGATGACAGGAGAAGGGGCTACTTGCATGACGGTTCTTATCGTCGGTAAACTTAGAGCTATAATAACTATTTGCCTTTTTTCTGCTTAGGTTATGCAAGAAATCTACTGTCTGAGAAAAGGTAGATAAGAGATGAAAACAGATAGAAGTATTTAAGTAGCTCAAAAAGAACGTTAAGTCGTGCTTTTTATTTATATTGACAGTATGTATAACATCGTTTACGATTAAAGTTAATAATAATAATTTATATTTATCATGTTTGCAGTAATTGAGACTGGTGGGAAGCAATATTTAGTAAAAGAAGGCAGTATAATAAAAGTAGAGAAGTTAGAAGCTGAGGAAAAAAAAGAGGTGGAAATCAATAAGGTGATTTGTGTTTCAAATAATGGCTTATCTTATTCATCTAATGCTACTGTTAAAGCTGAAGTATTGGAGCAGTGTAGAGGAGAAAAAATTATAATCTTTAAGAAGAAAAGAAGAAAAAATTACCGTAGAAAGACTGGTCATAGGCAGTATATAACTGTTCTTCGTATCAATGAAATTAATCTTCAAAAATAAGAGGTAAGATATGGCAACTAAAAAATCAGGTGGTAGTTCCTGTAATGGTAGAGATTCAGCAGGTCGTAGGTTAGGAATAAAGAAGAATGGGAAGGTTATTCCTGGTAACATAATTGTGCGCCAAAGAGGCACAAAATTCCATCCTGGGAAGAATGTTGGTATAGGTAAAGATCATACGATTTTTGCCAAAGTAGAAGGCTGGGTCAGCTTTAGAAGGTCAGCAAATAAAAAGACTTTTATTGATATCTTGCCTACAGATAATATGAAAGCTTCAGCTTGAATAAATCAGGGGTCTGTAGCTCAGGTGGTTAGAGCGCACGCCTGATAAGCGTGAGGTCGGAGGTTCAACTCTTCCCAGACCCACCATTTAATAATTACTAACTGTGTTTTTTATAGCGGTTTTGGTATTATATAAGCAGAAACCTAAAGCATGAGTTCATATAAAAATTTAGTAACCAGTGAGTCAGTGGCGGCTGGTCATCCAGATAAAGTAGCAGATCAAATTTCAGATGCAATACTTGATGAATACCTTTTCACTGATCCTTTTGCGCGAGCTGCAATAGAGACTTTAGTCACCAAAGATAACATTATTATAGCTGGGGAAGTATTCGGACCTAACATCAAAAATAGCAGGATTGAAAGTATTGTACGGAATACAATAAAAGATATTGGTTATGAGCATGATGGTTTCCACTGGAGAAAAGTGAAGGTAAATATATTGCTGCATGAGCAATCAAATGACATTGCAATAGGGGTGGATCAAGGTGCTGGAGATCAGGGCATAATGTATGGCTATGCAACAACAGAGACAGAAAACCTTATGCCAGCACCCATTTTTTATGCACACTCGATTCTGAAAAATATCATGAGCGCAGTTAAAGAAGCAAAGCTTGGTCCGGATGCAAAATCACAAATCACTTTGGCATATGAGAATAACCTCCCGGTACGTGCTGAAAGTATTATTGTCTCAATACAGCACCCTGAGGATTTGGATCAATCAAAAGTAAAAGAAATAATTTATCCTTACATAGTTTCATCTTTACCTAAAGGGTGGATATGTCCTGAGGAAAATCTCTTAGTCAATCCAACTGGTAGATTTGTTATTGGTGGACCGGTTAGTGATTGTGGATTAACCGGACGAAAAATTATGGTTGATACTTATGGAGGTTATATTCCACACGGTGGAGGGGCGTTTTCCGGAAAAGATGCAACCAAAGTTGATAGATCTGCAGCTTATATGGCAAGATACCTTGCTAAAAATATTGTCTTTGCAGGTTTAGCTGAACGTTGTCTTGTGCAGCTTTCTTATGCAATTGGTGTATCAAAACCTACTTCATTCTATATTGATACATTTGGTACGAATAAAGTGGAGGAAAGAGTAACTAAAGAGTTTATTGAGAATAATATAGATTTATCAACAAAAGGCATAATCAAGCATTTATCGCTTAATCGCTCTATATATAAACGTACAGCCTGTTATGGACATTTTGGTAAAGAGTCAGAAAATGACGGTGGATTTTCTTGGGAAAGCATGAACTTGTCTGCTGATTTTTGTAGAGAATTCAATATAGAAGGTAATAGTAAAATTTCTTTAGATTGCTGAAATTTTTAGTTTACAATTCAATACTTATACACTAGCTTATTGTTGAAATGTAACTATCTTTTCATAATAATTATACTGTATTAGTGATAATTTTTATATTTAGTTTTTATTGTGAGGCTCATAAAGTGTATAACGAAATAGAAGGAGAACTGTACAACGTAATTGTAAAAGAGTTTTCCGATCTTATTAATAAGATGAAAGAACATCCTTTTTATGTTGCATTAATGAATGGTACTTTAGATTATAAAAGATTTAAATTTTACCTTCAGCAGGATTTTATAGGTTCTGTAGATTGCGCTCGTGCTCATTTAGTTGTTGCAGCTAAAGTTAATGATGTTGAAACAATAAGTAGGTTAATTGATATAGCAAAAGGAGCATTTGATTTTCGAGAACAATATAAAAAATATTTCGAGGATTGTGATCTATCTGATAATCATAAAAAGTCAAGAGCTTGTTCTGCTTGTGTTGACCTTTTCATGAGTACTGCGTATCACAATTCTGTTACTGAGACCTTAGTGTTGTCTTATTCTTTCTTTAATGTAGACCAAATTGTTATATGCCATATGGCAAATGAGATCACAACTAAGGGGATTAAAAATAACAAATACAAAAAGTGGATTGATATCTGTAATGGCAAAGGAGTGGACGCGGTGGTTGAAGAGGTTAGTGATATTACAAGTAAGCTATACACAAAAGCTAGTGACTGTGAAAAGGAAAAGATATATGAGCTTTGTAGAAAAGGACTGGAGCTAGAGATAATGTTTTTGGATGAGGCATATTGCTCTAATATACCTCAATAAAAACGCATTAGCACAAGTTGTTTACGTTGGCAGTATTGTAGTGTTCAGTGGTATAATTAAGAGTTGTTATGGATCAAATCTTTTAAAGGATATAATTGAGCATCCTTTTAATGTTGAATTGGAGAATAACACTCTAAGTATAGAAAGTTTCAGATTCTATATTCAACAAGGTACATTACTCTTGAGTGATTATATTCGTACCGTCTTAATTACTGCATCCAGGGTAGAAGGCTGTAACAATGTTGTTTCACTTATTAGGGTGGCTCGAGGGGCAATTGCTATTGAGAGAATTTTGCATAACCACTACTTTGCTATATATGCTATAAGTCGTGGAGAGAAATCTCTTGAGTGCTTAAATTTTACTAATTTTCTTTTGTCTACCTCATATAGCAACACTTATGAAGCCATAACAGTTTTGTATTCTTATATGTTTATATACAAGACTATCGTTGATAGTATGAAAAATAGATTCAAGAAAAATAATAGATATAAGGATTGGTTTGATTTTTATAGCGGTAGTTTTATAGAATCTGGATGCATTATTTTGGAAAATATTGTTGATGAATATTGCAGCAGGGCAAGAGAAAATGAAAAGAGCAGGATGCTTAAGTTATTTAGAATAAGCGCCCAATTCATGTTAGATTTTTTGAATGGTGCATATAATTTTTCACAATTCAATCAAGATTTTAAGGAATATTGACAATTTTAAACTAATTTGTATCCTTAATAAGTATTTTTTAAAATGCTATGAAAAGTAAAGAACATGATTTTCATTTAGTGGACCCAAGTCCTTGGCCAATTGCTATATCAGCAGCAATTCTTATTCTTGCACTTGGATTAGTTGGTGCGCTTCATAAACAAATTTTCGGAATGTTTTGTTTAGTTCTGGGAATCTCCGCAGTATCAGGAGTGCTGTTCTATTGGTGGAGAGATGTAATAAGGGAGGCCATTTATGATAAATGTCATACTACCATTGTAAAACATGGACTCAAATTTGCAATGTACTTATTTATTCTCTCGGAGGTCGTATTTTTTATAGTGTTCTTTTGTTCATTCTTTAAAGCCTGGCTTGATCCAGTTTTTTTATTTGAGGCGTTTTCTCCTGCAAAAAAAGTTGAATGGCCCCCTGAGGAAATTTTGCCACCTGATCCGTGGTCACTACCATTCATGAATACATTAATATTATTGCTTTCTGGTACAACAATTACTTGGGCAAATCACTCTTTACTTGAAAATGATAAAAAGAGCATGATTAAAATGCTGTCCATAACTATATTGCTTGGGGTTTTTTTTATAATAGTGCAAGCAATAGAGTATCATGAAGCGAGTTTTTCTCTACAAGAAACAGGAGAAAAGCTTATTTATACATCCAATTTTTATATGATTACCGGTTTTCACTGCGCACACGTTATAATAGGAATAATATTTTTATCAGTGTGTTTATTTAGAGCGCGGAAAGGCCAGTTTACACCTCAGGAACATTTGTGCTTTGAGTTTGCCTCCTGGTATTGGCACTTTGTAGATGTAGTCTGGATGTTTTTATTTTTGTTTGTCTATTGGTTAAGCGTTTATTAAGTGGTTAAAATAATAGGTCTAGATCCAGGGATAAGCAAGACGGGGTGGGCCATTATTGACCTAAACGAAAAAAATAATATTGAATTTTTGGGCGGCGGTACCATATCAACTGACAATAAGCTCAATACAGATGAACGCCTATATGTGATTTTTGAACAATTAAAGAAAGTAATTTCCCTATATTCTCCGAATGAAGCTGCGGTGGAGAAAATTTTTGTTAATAAAAATCCTAAATCTTCACTAACTTTAGGATATGCAAGAGGGGTTGTAATTTTAGCGTTAAAAATAACAAAGCTAACTATGAATGAATATGATGCAAACTATGTAAAAAAAAGCATTACCGGAAATGGCCATGCTGATAAGGATCAGATTATATTTATGGTGAAGCAAATAGTTAAAAATTTGAGTATAAAATGCCACCATGCTGCTGACGCTCTTGCTGTAGCAATTTGTCATGCTTATACGAAAGGTTCTTGTTTTGTTGAGTAACTTTTATATGGGATTCAGTTTGAAGATTTCCAGATCTGGAAAAACTATTTGATTGTATTTATCTTGTCTAACGTTCGTTGCAAAATAATACATGCGGAGATTTTATCATCTATTTTTTTCGATTTTGTGATTGATATGCCAGTAATTTTTAGTGTATGAGTTGCGATAGATGTTGAGAAGCTTTCGTCTTGTAAGTATATATTTACTTTATATTTTTTTATTATTTTATTTGCGAATTGGATTATGGTTTTACACCATTTAGTTTCTTGCTCGTCCATTTTTAATGGTAGTCCTATTACCATTGATCCAGCTTCATTTTCTTTGAATATTCTATGCAGATAACCTAAATCTTTGCTCATATTTTTCCTATAATATACACTATGAGCTGTGGCTATAAGCTGTGTTTTATCGCTAAATGCTATGCCTATTTGCTTTTCTCCCATGTCAAGGCACATTATGCGCTTATCTTTTGGAATAGACTTTAGAAACTCATCCGGATTTCTATGTAGCATCTATTAGACTTCCTGTAAAGCCAAGAATAAGCAAGTAAATTGTGACCTTACCCAGAAAAAGTAGAGAGAAAGTCAAGAAAATTTTTTACAAAAAGAATAATGAATCAAATTGCTCAGGAATGCAATAGACTTCTTGCATAACCCAAACTAAGTAGAAAAAAGGTATCATCCGAGTAGCTGACACTGGTTCACCTTATGGTGCAACCTCCCCTGTCATCCCAGTGCGTGACACTGGGATCTAGCCTTTATTATTTGGTTGAAATTAAGTCTTCTGGATCCCAGTGGGCTTTGTTGCATAGCACCTTAAGCAGTGATGGTTTACGACAAATTTATGTAATGATTTCAAATTTAGCCATACCAATATCAGTGAATTTGTTGAGCAAATAGCACTTAATTAGTAATTCTTTTTCACGATTTACTTCAGATTTATTCCTAAAGCTAAATCCAAATACTTGCTTCAACCTTGAGAAAAATCCTTCTATGTAAGATCTCTTTCCATAAATTGCTTCCTTTTTCCACTCTTTTACACCATCTTGTCCATATAATTTTATTAACCTAATAGCAGCATTTCTGTCAGACATATAATCTATTTTTGAATGTTCTGCTGCATCCTTTTTTGGTAGAACTTTTGTCTTTATATCGTATTTCTTACACAATTTATAAAGTTTGTGCCTATCGTATGCCCTATCTGCATATAATGCTTTTATTTTGTGCTGAAAATTAACTTCTTCAAGCAAATCGCAAGCTCCATAGTGGTCAGACCGTTACTGTATCTTGCAGCTATAGCTTTTTTACTATTCACACTTAACATAACATGTAACTTTCTTACTTGCTCGTAGCTTCGGTACTTTCTATCTGCACTGTTTTCCTTCAGGAGTGTTACTGTAAATGCTGATACTTGTGCTATCTATGATAATTTCAATATTTTCCATGTTGCTTTTATCAACCCTGCAATCATTTATCTTAATATTAAGTTTTTTAAACCTTCTCGATGCTTGTGAATAGCTGCAAATTTTTTCCTATTTGTTGCAGATATCCTTTTATAAACCCCACCGTTTGTCTTAAACCAATTCTAAAAAGATTGACAATTATATGCACCAAAATTACGACTTTATCACTGTAAATATAGTTGCCGCCCTGCATTTTTGGACTATTTTCATACCAATTTTCGATAGCTTCATCGATGTAACGAAAAAT
>DWUL01000027.1:0-14824 GCA_018249735.1 Luehdorfia japonica | reverse complement strand
ACATGAGACGCCAGATACGTGAGTTTTTTTGTCATTTAATCTGTACAGAGAAGATAAATAAATAGCTTCACTTCCATTATAAGGGGGCTGGCAAGGTTTGTCAAGGAAGTTTTTTTGTTTCTGCGGACTATTTGAATAACGGCTACAATGTTTGTACAATTGTGCGTCATGCGCTGCCGAACACTGGTTTTTATATGGCTATACAAGAAAAATTAAGGCTTAAAAGGAAACTTAAGCAGCTAATAGGGCCTAAGCCTTCTTAATAAAACATAAAAAGCCCCTTTACCACCATGTTTTTTCGTAGCTTGCTGGTAGTATAGAACCATATGCTGGATTTTAGTGTCATTTAACCATTTATTTAAGTTACTCTTTATAGTGTCTGTTTTATTTGTTGCACTGCCGTATCCCGTAATTACCAATAAACATCTATTTCCTGCTCGATAATTTTTGATAATAAAATCTATCAATTTACAGTAAGCATCCTCTATACTATAGCCGTGCAAATCGAGCTTATCGCTTATAAAATATTTACCCCTATCAACTTTTGATTTTGTGTTTTTGTCAAGACAAAATGATGAGTTACCATTATTGGTATTAAGAAAATTCCCTTGTAAGTCGGAGGTACCTTTATCAACCATAGACTTTATATTTACTTTATGATCAACTTTCAAAGTAACTTTTCCACATTCTATTGGCTTAACATTTTTTTGCCAATCCAACTCATCGTCCGACATAAACGCATTAATCGAATTGTATAATTTTACAACAATATCAAAACATAGTAAAATGTTGCTTATTCTATAAAAACCCAATTTTCGATAATACGATGAAATCGTTAAAAACTAATGAGAATTTTTGGCTGTATGGAAAGCACACCTGCATGTCAGCACTGAAGAATAAAAATAGGCGGTGTATAGAACTGTTAGTAACAGAAAATTTCTATAGAGAACATGAAAAAGAAATTAGGCAATGTGTAGACAGTAAGGGCATTAAAGCTCAATTAGTAGAAAACAAAATACTTAATGACGTTTTATCTAAAAGTGCTAATCATCAAGGAATTGCTTTAAAAGTTGCCCCTATTCTTCATAATTTAAGCATCGAAGAAATAGCTGAAGACAGCTCTACTATAGTCATTTTAGATCAAGTCACTGACACGCACAATATTGGGTCAATTTTAAGAACTTCAGCTTGTTTTAATGTCAACGCATTGGTTTTACCATATAACCATTCACCGAGTGAAAATGCATCTATTGCAAAAGCAGCAAGTGGGGCATTAGATATTGTTCCGCTAATATACGTTACAAATATAGTAAAAACTATGCAGTATTTGAAGAAGGTCGGCTACTGGTGTTACGGGCTTGATTGCAATGCTAAAGAAAATATAGATGAAATAAAGAGCTTTGAGAAAAAAAGAGTAATTATTTTTGGTTCTGAAGAGAAAGGAATGCGGAGGTTAGTTAAAGAAAATTGTGATTATCTTTTAAAAATCCCAATGTCAAACGTAATTGACAGCTTAAATGTTTCAAACGCAGCGGCAATAGGCCTATATTCTATTTATATTAAAATAGATGCCAGCGTATAGCTGTTTATAATAAAAATACTTGATAAAAATGTGGTTTTATATTATAATGTGTCGAATAATGGACAAAAGGAGTTATATTTATGTCTTACATGAGAAATGAACAGGATATTCGCTCTCAAGGCGTTTATTATAGTGCTGGGCTCAGAAGTTACCTGACTAAAGTATATAATTACATGGCTTTAGCTTTAGGCGTTACAGGGCTTGTTGCATTCCTAACGGTATTTTCTGGTCTTTTTCAGGTAATTCATTCTAATCCTGTGCTGCGATTTGTAGTAATGCTATCTCCGGTTGCATTGGTGTTCTACATGTCTTATAGAATTCAACACCTAAGTGCTCAGTCTGCCATTACTATATTTTTCTCGTTCTCAGTGTTAATGGGGCTTTCCTTATCTTATATTTTTATAGTTTATACTGCAGAAAATATAGCAAGAGCGTTTTTCATTACATCAATTATGTTTGGCTCTATGGCTTTATATGGTAATACTACAAAAAGAGATCTTACAAGTATGGGATCTTTCTTGATGATGGGAGTCTTGGGGATAATTATAGCATTGATAGTAAATTTCTTCCTTAGAAGCAGTCCACTTTACTTTGCAATATCATTTATATCAGTAATAGTCTTTACCTTGATGACTGCATATGATGCTCAAAGAATCAAGGACGTTTATTATAAATATAACGATGGATCAGAAGTCGCTACTACTAAATTGGCAATAATGGGTGCAACTGAGCTTTATTTTGACTTTATTAACATATTTCTCAATCTACTCAGGTTACTTAACTTGTTCAATAATAGGGACTAGATGTTTTCCTTTTTAAGGAAAGGTAGTAAGAATTCTATAGTTTTCTTTTTAATATCTTTAGTCGTGTTGATGCTATGTCTTACATATGCATCTGTGCCACTATACAGTATTTTTTGTAAAGCCACTGGATATGGTGGCACAATAAGAAAAGTAACTAACACAACAACAAATATAACTAACCAAAAGATCAGGGTCCATTTCAATGCCGATATAATGTCCGATCTACCTTGGGAGTTTAAATCAGAAACTAACTACGTTGATGTAAACATAGGAGAACAAAGTTTAGCTTTTTATTACGCAAAAAATCTATCTGATCATCTTTCATTTGGTATGGCAGTATATAACGTTACGCCTTTCAAAGCAGGTAAGTATTTCAATAAAGTTGCATGCTTTTGTTTTGAAGAGCAAATGTTGCTAGCAAAACAAAAAGCAGCTATGCCCGTATCTTTTTATATAGATCCTGAGATAATGCTTGATAACAATACAAAAGATTTGAGCGAAATAACACTATCATACACGTTTTTTAAGCTTAAGTAATAAACTTTTTCCTATTGTCCACTCAAGCAGCATATTGTGATTCAAATAACAGTTATGCAACAGATCTATTGAATTGAGCAGGAGCTCTTATTTTCTTTTTGCACACTGACTACTTGTGTCTCAGTGCTTGGTGTTGGTAAATCAATCAATTCCCATCCTTCATTATTTTTTTCTTCACAAGCATTCCAACATTGAGCCAACTCCTTATTATTTTTTACAGAATCTGGCATTTCTATGTTGGGATTTTTTTCTAATGTATGCTTAATTAGAATCTTACAGCAATCTTCGCAGTTAATTGACTTATCTGTACCATATAATTTAGTAACGCAATCTAAAGCGGTATTTCCACCGTAGTGTTCATGTGGGCTATCACTTACCCCAGCTTCTATGAGAGCCTTTAACATGTCTGGAGAACGCGTCAAAGCGCAGGCATGTAAATATCCTTTTTCGTTTTGCACGTTAGCACCTGCTTTTATTAAAACTTGTGCTAGATTTGGTAAAGCGCAAGGTTTGCAATTAATAGCAATAGAAAAAAGACTGTCTATTGGAAAGTCATCATAATCTTTCAAATCAAATTTGTGATTAATATCAAAACCTTTTTTTTCCCAAGAAGTGTATAAATATCTATCATAGTCTTCTTTTTCACCTGGAGTTCGCATTCCACTTTCTAGCCTTTCTTTTATTTTTTTTATTACATTACTAGTATTTAAATCGTGATCTTTATCCACTTTATGCAACACATTACACAAAACACTATAAAGCCAAGTTTCTCTATTCATTATAATTTATACCTTAAAACTATTAATATACGCTTATATAGTATATAAACTCTAAATAACATTTTGCAAAATATTAATTGTTAGATAACATAATCAAAGTTTTTATCTTACATTCATCATGGTTAGAGCTATACAAATAAAAAAAACTGGGGGACCAGAAGTATTAGAATTTGTAGATAAGAATATAGGTGAGCCAAAAGGCGAGGAAGTTTTAGTACGTCATACAACTATCGGCTTAAATCGTTATGACTTGGAGCACAGAAAAGGTACACGCAAAATTAAAAATTTACCATCAGTGCTTGGAGTGGAAGCAGTTGGGGTTATTGAAAAGCTTGGTAAAAAAATCAGTGATGGATTCAAAGTTGGAGACAGAGTTGGATATTGCACAGCTCCTCCAGGGGCATATTGTGAAAAGCGCATTATACACCAGAAATATCTGATAAAAATTCCAGATGACATATCTGATGAAGTTGCTGCTGCAGTGCTGTTTAAAGGTATGACAGCTCACTATTTAGTTAATCAATCTTATAAAGTTAGGCCTGGTGCTTTCGTGCTAGTTCATGGGGCTAATGGTGGTTTAGGACAAATAATATGCCAATGGGCAAAGGATAAAAAAGGTGTAGTGATAGGTTCTGTAAGCTCTGATGAAAAAATGAAGATAGCTTTACAAAGTGGCTGCACATACGCAATAAACTACAATGATAAAGACTTCGTTTCTAAAGTTATGGAGATTACGCAAAACAGAGGAGTAGGTGCAGTGTATGACCCCATAGGTTACGCTACAAGTAAGCTCTCTTTTGAATCTTTAGGCAGGTTCGGCATATACGTTTCCTACGGGCAGATATCAGGTAACGCTCCTATTAGTTTTTCTTTACTTAGTTCACGTTCGTTATTTGCAACTGGAACCTCAATATACCATTATAAGCATGATAGATTCACATTAGTGCTTACCACAATGGAAATCTTCGAGATGATAAGAAAAAAACTTTTAACTGTACGGATCAATAAAAAATATAAATTTGATGAAATAATTCAAGCACATCGTGATATGGAAAATAGAAAAGCGAGTGGGTTAAATATTATCAAAGTTTCTTAAATAAATTAGTAATTAAAACTAACCATTCATTAAATTATATCAACTAGAATTTCACATATTTCATTCTCCTTTTGGGGGAATTAAAATGCTGATTTGTGTGCTCCCAGTAATTTCAAGAGAAGCTTAGTAGATAAGTTGTGTTTTAAACCAGATTCGGTATTTTAAACTGAACATTTTCAATAATACCACCTGGCATAACTGAAATTTTTACACTCAGGTTTACTTTTAGGTAGTCCATTAATTCATCAACCAATATGTCAGGAGCGGAAGCACCTGCGGTGATTCCTATCTTTTCTACGCCCTGAAACCAGCTTTTATTCACACAGCTGTAATTATCAATCAAGTAGGCTCTTTTTCCTCTGGCAGTGCACAGATCTAATAAGCGGTTTGAATTTGAGCTATTTTTACTTCCTACAACTAATATCATGTCTACAATTTCAGCTAGCTTTTTAACAGCATTTTGTCTGTTTTGCGTTGCATAGCATATGTCCTTTAAATCTGGACCTGTTATGCTTGGAAACCTGAGCTTCAGGGCAACAATAATTTCACGGGTATCGTCGATGCTTAACGTGGTTTGTGTAACATAAGATAAATTATCTGGATCTTTAACTTTTAAATTGCGTACGTCCTGCACAGTTTGCACTAAAATGATAGGATTATTTACTCTTCCTCTAATTCCCTTAACTTCTGGATGGTTTTCATGCCCAATGAGAATTAATTCTTTACCACTGTTTTCATACCTTTTTGCCTCTTTATGCACTTTGCTGACTAAAGGACATGTTGCATCAATCACTTGAATACCCTTTCTTTTTGCCTTATCTTCTATATTTTTTGATACTCCGTGCGCGCTGAAGATCAGTATTCCTCCATTATCTTCAATTTCCTCGATACTGTTCACAAAAACCACTCCTTGTCTCTTAAAGTCCTCTACTATATATTTATTGTGAACAATTTCGTGTAGCACATAAACTTGGCACTTGTTTTTGTATTTTTCTAAAGTAATAGCTAATATGTCCACAGCTCTTTTTACCCCGGCACAAAAACCTCGCGGCTCAGCTAAGATGATTTCCATTTTTGTCAAATCAAGTAAATATGCAAGCATTACTTAAAAATAAGCTCCGCTCATTGTGTTTTATAGTACCATTATTTACGTTTTATATAATAATTATTTTTCGCATATTCTCTTTAACATTTGATCAACCTACTACTTCAAAAAATTTTAGAAAAGATAATGTAGTACATAAACAACCTGACATTTTAGATAGAAATGGAGTGGTAATAGCAACAAATGTGCCCACAACATCACTATATACAGATGCAACCAAAGTAAAGAATCCGGAAAGTATAGCAGCACAACTGTGTTCTATTTTGAATGATCTTGAATACGAGAATTTATATAGAGTACTTACTTCAAAAAAGAAATTTGCTTGGGTAAAGCGGCACTTAACTCCAAAAGAACTGTTAGCAATAAAAAACGCCGGCGTGCCAGGAATAAACTTCTATAACGATGTAAAACGTATATATCCTCACAGTAATTTATTTTCACACGTGCTTGGTTACACTGACATAGACGGCAACGGTATTGCAGGAGTTGAGGCATATATAAATAAAAACAAACAACATTCTGTTATCCAAGTAGCTGACACTGGGGTCCAGAAAAAAAATACGTGGATTCCAGCATTACGTGCTGGAATAACACCTTACCAGGGTATTCAACTATCCTTAGATACACGAGTGCAAAGCATAGTGCATGAAGAGCTAACTAAAGCTGTAAGCAGATATCAGGCACTCGGAGGAGTAGGAATTGTTTTAAATGTGAGAAATAGTGAAGTCATCTCAATGGTCAGTCTACCTGATTTTAACCCCAACCTACAGAATAAGGCAGAAGACGTACAAAAGTTTAATCGCGCCAGTCTTGGGGTGTATGAGATGGGGTCGGTATTAAAATTCTTTACAATAGCCGCAGCGCTTGATGCGAACGTTATAAAAACTAGCGATTTATATGACGTAT
Organism: Luehdorfia japonica; assembly: GCA_018249735.1. Taxonomy (NCBI): domain Eukaryota; kingdom Metazoa; phylum Arthropoda; class Insecta; order Lepidoptera; family Papilionidae; genus Luehdorfia; species Luehdorfia japonica. The sequence continues at coordinate 8,016 of DWUL01000027.1, read as the reverse complement.
CAACACCAATCACCATTGGAAAGTATAAAATTCAGGATTTTCACAAATCTAAAATTCCAAAAATTACTGTGCAAGATATATTTGTAAAATCATCCAACATTGGTGCAGCAAAAATTGCAGTCAAATTAGGTATTGAAAAACAGGTAGAATACTTTAAAGCTATGAAGCTATTTTCTCCTTTGAAAATAGAAATACCAGAAAAATCCACACCGATAATCCCGGATAAATGGAGTGAAAACACTTTAATAACTGCATCTTACGGTTATGGCATAGCTATAACTCCTATACATCTTGCACAAACTGCAGCAGCATTAATCAACAATGGGATATTTCATAATGCAACCTTGATGTTGAATAAAAGAAGTATAGGAGAGCAAATTATCTCAAGAAGAACTTCCAGGGAAATGAGAAAATTATTACGCGCAGCAGTAACAGATGGCACTGGCAGAAAAGCAAAAATAAAGGCATATTCAATAGGAGGAAAAACTGGATCGGCAGAAAAAGTTGTAGATGGTAAATATAGCAAAGATGCAAACATAGCGTCATTTATAGGAGTGCTAACTATGCTTGACCCAAGGTATATAGTGCTAATTGCTATTGATGAACCTCAAGGGATGCACCATACCGGGGGAATAATTGCTGCGCCTATAGTAAAGAACATTATAAATAGAATAGCACCTATACTAAATGTTACACCTGAGATGTAAAATTATGATTGCTTTACTATAATTTCAAATTTATCATTACCAAAATCCTTATTAATATACCAAGAACCATCATCTTTAGTTATAAATTCAAGACCTTTAAGGTCTCTTTTTATTGTCTTTCCATTTTGACCATCGATAGCGATATTAATATCGAATGTAATAACGTCTAGATTTATCATAGCTTCTTTCCCGCTGTACGAATCTAGACTGAACTTGCCTAACATGACATCATTAAAACTCACTTCTCTTGTATAAACATCACAATGACCATCTACACAAAACACACCTTCAATATAGAAAAGATCTGACATACAAAATACCCTGCATCTACAAAAAAAAGAACTAAACATATATGGCCACTACGCCACACCGCTAACAAGTAGTAAAGCGTCGATAAGCCTAAGTTACTTTAGCTACATAGCCATAATACAGCTAGAAATGTAAAATTCAACAGTTAATTGTGTGATTAATAGAGAAGTCTTATTTAGTATACCTTATAGGAATGGCTGTTTAGTTTTTTTGTTAATCTTTTTTACCATGCTGTCAATCATATGCTTTATCCCTTGATATACAGAGTATGTACTTTCGTCACTACGCATATAAGCAGAACAAGAAAATACATTATACTCTTCGTCTTCTATTGATAACCCTGTATCGCACTTTATGTGTTCGCCGCCAAGCTTTTCTATCAACTGTTCTTTGTCATCTCCTATAGTTACCTTAACCTTACTTTCTTCTTTACCTATCTTGCTACTTAAAATTGAAACAATGATGGCTGGAGATATGCATATTGCTCCTATTGGCTTTTTTGTGACAAAAAATTCTGAAACTAATCTTTCAAATTCAGGCATTACTGTCACCATGTCTTTATTTTCAGCTAAGTCAGATAAATTTTTCGCAACCCCGTATCCACCAGGTACAACTAGCATGTCAAAATTTTCAGCTTTGGCTTCTTTTAAGTCATATATTTCGCCTCTTGCGATTCTTGCTGATTCTGCAAGTACATTCCTTTTTTCTTTCGTTGCCTCCTTTGTTTTATGATTCATAACTTGTGTGATATTGATATCAGGTGCAAAGCATTTAACATCCACATCCTGCTGATCAAGCACAAGCAGACTTAAAACCGCTTCTCTTACCTCTGCACCGTCAAGGTGACCACACCCTGATAAAATCACAGCAGCTTTTAATTTTTTTTCACCCATAAAGTACCTTAATTTCATGTAATCTAGATATTTTAATACAAATTCTATATTTGGAAAGAGGTTATTATATTAATTATTTCATACTTATTATGATATAATTAATAATTAGTGTATATAATTAGATATATTTATAATTGATAAGAATTGAATATGGTACAAGGTGGTGCAACAGATACTGGTTATTCAGAGGAGTTGATTGAAAATATAGTAAGATATATTAGCGGAAAAGAAGATTTGTTACAACATCTGGAGACGCTATTAAAACTAGATAACCTTCAAAAGAAAGGTGAAATTTTTGATGAATCAGCTATCAAGCATGTGTCTGAATTACTGATGAAAGATAAAGGTCTTTTGAGTGGTGCAATAGATATTGTAAAGGAATATCTTGAGAAAAACAACAATGAATTGAAAATACTTCTTGAACAAGTAAATAAAGTAAAAGGCATGGAGGGAAAGCTTGAAGCTTTAGGTAATCAACTGTTAATTCAAGGAGTGATAGGTGGAGCAGCAGTTACAACACTAACGGGTACACTAGCAGGTTTATTAACAATAGGGGGAGTGACTGGTGCATTAATGGGTAGTGGAATAGCATTAGCAGGGTTTGTAGCACTAGTTGCTATAGCTGCTATTGGTTATGCTATATATCAGCATAGAGGTGAGATAAAAGAAGGAGCGATTGAAGCAGGGAAAGCAGTGAAAAGTTTTGTGAAAAATGTAATCGATAAATTACCTACGATTCAAGCAAGAGAGAATAATTTTGATAGATTATATAGGAACTTGCTTGTAGGTATTGCAGACAATAGTAAGTTAAAAGCAGAGCAAAGCGTGGAAGACGCTCAGAATGAGAAAAAGATAGTGGAAATGCTTCAAAATGAAGGGCAGCGATCTGCTATACAAGAGTTAGTAAAGAATGGAACTATTCAAAATTTTTCAGAAGATGATATGAAAAGACTTCTGGAAAAGGGCCTCAGTACTCATCTAGATGATCAAAAAGCACTTGGTGATCTTATAAATAAATTTCAACTTGCAATTATGGCCATTGGTAGTAGTAAAATAGAGGAGGTAGAAAAAATGGTTAATGATAAAGTTAACCAAATGAAGTCACCAGTTCCTCAATTAGATAGTCCAAGTTCTGAACAAGCGAGTACAGGAGAAACCAAAACCCTCTGATGGCTTGGAGAGGGAGGGAATGGGAAAGGTAGAGATCTATTCTTTTTTATCCACTTTTTTGAGCAATCCACCTCCACATCTAACACACATCTCAGTGATGATAATATCCAATTTTTGATCATGTTGTTCTACAGGTAAATCTTTACAATATTGTTTCTCATAGGCTACACCTATAAATATTTTTCCAAGCGGCTGTAATTTTTTTATCATTGTATCATACCAACCACCGCCAAAACCTAGTCTATTAAAATGATCATCAAAAGCAATAACAGGAGTAATGATTGTGTCGGGAATTACATCTTCATTTGTTTCGTTCCATTCCTCAAATTTTAGTAACTTATTTTTATTAGGAATTGCTACTTTATAATCTAAATCGAGTAAACTATGCATCAAAGGCACAACATCTATTTCCTCATCCATTGGAATGTAAGCTGCTATTGTTTTGCCTTTAACGTAGCTTAAGTTCTGATTAAAGAGATTAATAAGGGAATTTGCCGCATAACTGGAATAACTTTCATCAATATCTTTTCTTATAGCTCTATATTGCTCTCTTATTTCCTTTTTGTGCTGTTTAATATCTTTGAACATGATCTATCCATTTTGCAGTAAGTTTTTCTTGTAAACTATTTTGCTTCAAGCGCTCACTTAAAAAGTCAAAGTCAACACACTCCATATCCTGGTCTTGATTACTGCAACTATAAACAAAACTCTTTTCTCTTGTTTTTGCATTTATATGTTGCTGCACACACTGAGCACAGATTTCTTTCATCATACACTGCATAGGAGAATTAACTGATGATATTGCTATGTGGCCTGATTTCAGATATGGCTTTAAAATTGTTTTTCTAGCTTCATTCACAGCTTTCATCATTTTGTCAGAACCAATAGTGATAATTTTATCTATAACGTTCAAATTAATACCTAATCTTCCTTGTTGATAAGAGACTATTGCATCAACTATATTACCATGAAAGGATTTATCTTGATCTCTGCTTGTTTCTATCAATCCTTCTTCACATGCCCAAACTACTGCATTTGATGCACGCTCTATCAGTGCTCGTTTAAATACATCACTTAACTTCTTATAGCCAGCAAAGTACAAAACCTTGTTATTATTTTCAAGACATGCCTTCCCTATCGAAAATAACACTGCATTTCCAACTCCACCACCAATTAGCATTATATTCTTCATGTGCTATTTTAACTGCATTTGTTCAAATTTTTTGAAATTTTATAGAACAAAGTAATTTATATAGTTCTATACACAAAGACAGAGACAAGGACACTCTCTGACTTCAACTATACCGATAACTGACAGCTGAATTTTTACGCATATCATCTAATAACAGGTTGCTTTGTATCATAATCTTTTGTTGGTACATCTGCTGTTTAATTGCTTCTATATCCGCTACATTACTCTTGATATCACATAACATCATCAACTTTGCGGTGCCATTTTCTCTCAATTCTACTATTTCATTCACACTTGTTTTACTAAATAAAATCTGTAAATCAGGATTTAAATCTCGCATTTTTATTTCAAATTCTTTTGCATTCGGCAACTTAAAATTATCTGCTAATTTATCAAAACTTAAACAATTGACTTTTTGCTCCTTGAAATTATCCAATAAACTTTCTGAACCTTCAACCACAATCTGTTTTAATTTTAAAGTGCTTTCCAGCAGTGCATGATTAAGTTGTACCTTATCTATGACTTTTATAATAGAGCAACCTTCACTGAAACTAACTGGACCTGCTATATCGCTGATTTCTAATCCTTCTAAAACGCCCTTGAGTTTGCCTTTCAGCTGACTTAAATTAACTGTTGCTTTACGTATCTTTATTGGAGATTCTGGAATAAAGTCATCATTACTATTACGTAATTTTTTTACTAAATCTTCAGCTATACCATAAACGTCCTTGTCTTTTTGATCAGGAATTATAAACTCTTGGAACGTGATAAGATAATCCGGCTTTTCTGTTTGCCTTTTTACATCATCTACTTCTTTATCGCTTATATTAATAAATGGCACAATTCTTACTTCAATAACTTTGCTCCATAGTAACTGACATTTTATTTGTTTTCTTAAAATACTAAGATCTATATTATGCTTCTCTATGTATTGATCAACTTCATTAGCATTAAGTTTAAAACTTTGGGTTAAAAATAACATGATAGCATTATCTAACTCCTCGTTGCTCAATTTTATATTCAGCCTCTGCGCTTCATTGGTAATGATAATTTCGTCTATTAGCTCCCTAAGAATTTGAGGTTTTGCTTCTTTTTGATTAACACTTTGAGTGCCAAACAATGAATTTATAAAGTTGATGCGTTTTTCGATATCTAAATTTGAAATTGGCTCGCCATTTACATCCGCAATAATTTCAATCTCGGTTGCAAGCAACCTAAGTGGCAACACTATCAACAGTAAAATTAGTATTTTATACATACAAGTAAAGTTGTTTAGTTAATAACCAATTCTATAATAAATACTGAGTCAATGCTAGCCAACTTTTTAATAGCTAAAGACGGAAATAAAAACTATTGCAACAAGATCAGGTAAACAGGCTAAAAATATGCCAACATAGCGAATTCAGACCGTGCTAAACAGTATACGGAAGGAGAGGGATTCGAACCCTCGATACGACTTTTGGGTCGTATAACGGTTTAGCAAACCGCCGCCTTCAGCCGCTCGGCCACCCTTCCAAATTTAGAACCTAAAGATTATATAATACCAAGACCTCTACCGCCTGTCTAATGCTTTTAACAGCAACATTTTTCCGAACAACTGTAATTTTTAGATCTGTGGTACAAAAATAATTCATTCCATAGCTATACGAACATTGTCTAGCAGGAGGCCAGCACCCCTATGATGTCATCCCAGTGCTCCTTTTTTGTCATCCCAGTGCGTGACACTGGGATCTAGCCTTTATTATAGCTACTTTCATGACATCATCATAAAGTAAACCAGCGTCAAGCACTGGGATGACAGAAGAAGAAGGCGCTGCCGTCTTGGATGAAAAAGCTGGATTCCAGAATCAATAAAAACTAATTTCTGCTTTTTTCAATGATTTTCTTTGCTTCTTCTACACCAACCCATTCTCCAACTGTTACCGTTTTTCCCTTTTCTAGATCTTTATAATGAGAAAAGAAATGAGCAATTTTATCTAGTAGGTTTTTAGATAAGTCAGAATAGTCCTTCATATTGTCATAATAGCTATCAACACTGGAAACAGGCACAGCTAATATTTTCTCATCTTCTCCTTTTTCATCTTTAGTGAGTAATGCGCCTATTGGACGCACCGATATTAAAACACTAGATGCTAAGGGAAATTGAGTTAGCACCAAAACATCCACAGGATCACCATCACCTGCGCAGGTATTTGGTATAAACCCATAATTGCAAGGATAAGTCATTGAGGTAGACAAAAATCTGTCAACTTGTAACAACCCAAGCTCTTTATTAAATTCATACTTTACAGGCTCAGCATTTGCACTTATTTCAATTACCACATTCACCGCATTTGGTCCCGCTGTTATTTTACTTAAATCCATAAATCACCTCTTAAATTAAGAATAAGCATTATACAATATGTACTTTTAAGTTGCTACATTTATGTAGTTCTAAGCTTATTTTGCATGGAGCGGTTCTAATTTTTTCTTCCGCACATCATCGACTATTGAAAGTGGTGGTTCCTGTGGTGATTTCAATGATTGAAATAAAGCATATACTATTACGATAGTAAGCACTGCAGCAATTACTAGATTAGCAAAATTATCCTGTGGTAGGACACCTTTTATTGGATTAAATAATTTTTGCTCCATAAAGAAATAATCAGCAACATATAACCCAACAGATAATACAAACATACCTAAAATAAGTTTACAGACTATGTTTTTATAGTCCTTTCCTTTTTTCTTGCCTGAGTAGTATATATTTTTAGGGCTCGTTACTAATTGTTCAAATTCATCACTATTTTGGTTTTTTAACAGTTGCTCTAGGGTGTTTTTTGTATTTATAGGATATATTAATCCATCCATTTTTAATGCTTTCTCTTGCCGATCCATATTTTCACAGTCGGCTGTATATTTGATGGTTCCATCTCTACTTGGTAACTCGATTTTGCTTAACACTTGTAATAATCTCAAAGTGTAATCATAATACAGTGGTGTATTGATCATTTTAGCTTTCTCATTAATATATTGATTAAGCGACAAAATATCTCCATTTCCGGTATGCATAGAAAATATACCATAACTAGAAAATAGTAATGCTATATCTTTATCTACTTTTATATTGTGGATGGAATAATAGTGATTTATTACCTCTTTACATAAGCTGAATTCTTTATCAAATTCATTTGCATAATTTATTTTTAGTAACTTTTTAACATCATTAAGTACTTGTTTCTCAAAATCATTATTATTGTTAAATAAAGCTTTACCTTTTGGATTCGCTAAAATATTAAGAAGCTTTAATTTTTTTTGATCTTCTGTCAATCCTGCTTGATCTACAATTCTCCTTAGCAATTCTCCTAGTGCGTTATAAGTAGTAGATGTTCTTCCACTTTCGACTGCAGCATATATTTTATCAATTACTTCTTGAGTGTTGAGCTGAGCATTTTCTGCAAGAACTCTATAAGCTTGAACATAAATTAAAAACAGCCCTTGTAGACTAAATTTTAAGTTAAAATACTTATCTAATGGCTCTTCTTGTTTCTCGATAAATTCAGATAAACCCAAATGATTTCTGTGGTCTATACTACAACCTAAGTTAGCATGTTGAAAGCTACCTAAACGAATAAACAAAGCCTCTAATAAATTGCCCTTACCAACAATTTTTATTAGTTCTTCAACTTCCTTAACCATTGCTAAAACCTATAATGTTCTACTTTATAGTATAAGCGATATAGGGTAAAATAGCAATAAATGTTAT
>DWUL01000026.1:0-15025 GCA_018249735.1 Luehdorfia japonica | reverse complement strand
ATGAACTGAAAACTGAAGAGCTAAAAGCTGAAGCTAAAGATGAACTGAAAACTGAAGAGCTAAAAGCTGAAGCTAAAAATGAACTATCAAATGAAATGCAAGAAAAAGTAAATAAACTTGAGCAGATAGAGAAGGAAAAAACAGACTTACAAACTAAATTCGATCAAGAAAAACAAGCACTAGAAGCTAAAAACAAAACAACTGAACAACCAAAACAAAGCAATGCAGCACGGTACACTGCTGGTATTGGTGTTGGTCTTGCTGCTGGACTGGTAGCATTTACTGCACTTGAACGTACAGTTAAGTTAGAGATGTTAGTAATGATTGGTATCGCAGTAACATCTGCACTCGTAGTTGGTGGTATAACATATGCAGTATTACCTAGTACTCAAGTAGATGGAGCGAAAGCACAAGGAGTAAATGGGAAAGGGAAAGGCAGCAATTAACAAAGGGAAGTAACAAAGGCACTGGGATGACACCATTATAGAGTAAACCAGTGTCATACTACTAGGATGACAAGAAGAGGGTGCTGGGATGACACCCTGACAATTGTCATCCCGCTACTTGTTAGCGCCGCAGCGGTATGACGTAGAGGTTGCCGAGAACTATAGAGGCACTGGAATGACACCTTCCTAGTGGAAATTGCTCTCAAATCATGATGTTCGTACAGTTGTGGATTCATTCGCGGTACAGATTCCGCTAACTAGTAGCGGAATGACGAATTTTTGTTTTTCAAATTATCGGTAAGCCTAAGTCACTTTAGCTATATATGTTTAGGTTGTAAAATCCCAAGAAGCAGCTAGAATAGAATAAGCAAACATTTACGAATTGAATTTAGTGCAAACAAGGGTGTTGATATCAACCATACTCTGCAGAATCGCAATATGGTATGACTACATGCTCTTTATTGATTTGATTAACATAATCAGCAGAGAGTTTTGTTTTGCAAAAGATGTCTACAGTAACATACTGCAATTATTTGGAATTGTAGGGTTAGGCGCAATTGCAAGGCCACTTGGTGCATTCATATTTGGTCACGTTGGTGACAGGTATGGAAGGAGGATAGCATTAATAATTACTATCTTGCTAATATCGATACCATCAAGTCTTATTGCATTTATTCCAAGTCACAATCAAGTAGCTACTATATTGCTTCTTGCAATCCATATAACACAAGGAATTGCACTTGGTGGTGAACAAGGAAGTTCTGTTTATCTTATAGAGCATTTATCCAGTAGGAAAGAAAACTTAGGGATGTATTTTGGAATAATGGGCTTTGGTCGTTCCATTGGTGTCTTGCTTTCTGCGGTGATAGTAATTATCTGCAAAAAAACTACTGATTTTTGTATCTGGGGTTGGAGATTGCCATTTATTTTCTCAGCTATTTTAGGATTAATTAGTGCGTATAGCATATACACATTGGGAGAAACTCCAGCATATGAAAAAAATCGAAAACAAAGAAATTTACCTGATTTGCCAATAATAGAGCTTATAAAGCGCCACAAGAGAGCTCTTATACTTGCTATTTTAATATCTGTACCTGTTAATGTTGCTGTTGGATTTACCATATTTCTTCGAACACTCGCAAAGGAAATAGCATCAGTGGATGTGTATGTAACGACATATATCAACGAAATTGTGCTCATTATAACCAGTGTATTAATGCCGATATCTTCAATAGCGTTTGGAATGTTGGCTGATAAAGTTGGAAAAGAGCGCACTGCAATCTTATTTATAGCAATTACAATGGCACTGTGTTGTCCTGCGTTATCTATTGCATATTACTACAAAAATTACCTTATAATTATGCTTAGTGTAATGGCTCTTTCTATAATAGAAAGAGGTATAGTTCCCATAGGAATAGTTGCATCTGAACTCTTTCCCACCAATGTTAGATTTAGTGGTGTGAGCTTATCACGCAACATCTCTTATGCGTTACATGGAGGATTTACTCCTATGGTTTGTATTTGGTTGACTGTAACATTTCCTCAAACAAACCTTGCTGCTGGGCTTTATATAGTCTTCTGCTTGTTGATCAGTGTGGTAGCAATATTGCAAATAAAACCGCAAGATAAAAAATGTGATTGGTCTTAGTTTTCTCTTAAATTTATACCGTAGCCTAAATTAGGTTCTCAATTTCTCAAAAAAATCCTTTAACAAAAAAGAGCATTCTGTTTCTAATATCCCACCATAAACTTCAGGTATATGGCTGCAAAATTGAAATATCTTAGCACCATTTTCAATTCCTCCACCTTTTGGATTATAAGCTCCAAAGTACAATCGTTTAATCCTTGCAAAGGAAATAGCTTGAGCGCACATCGGGCACGGCTCTAACGTTACGTACATGTCAGCATCACAAAGCGTGGAAGTTGAAAATGCTTGTCTGATCGCTAACATCTCTGCATGTGCAGTTGGATCATTGGATATATTGTGTGCAGAAGAAACAACATTGCTTCCACTAACTATTACAGCACCTATGGGAACCTCATCATTTTTTTGAGCGAGTTTGGCTTGCTCTATGGCAAGCTCCATATATTGATACTTAAACACTAGGCACTTATTTCTTATCAATTGCTGCTTTAACGAACGACACGAAAAGAGGATGAGGAGAAAACGGCTTTGATTGAAACTCTGGATGAAACTGCACACCAATAAACCACGGATGACTCTCTAACTCCACTGCCTCTATGCACGTTCCATCTTCTGATATGCCACTGCATAGCAGCCCATTTTTTTCCAAATCATCTTTATAATCTGAATTGATTATGTACCTATGCCTGTGTCTTTCTGAAATAGTAGTGTTACTATATGCATCCATCATTTTAGAGCTTGCATTTATATTACATTTGTATGCCCCAAGTCTCATGGTTCCACCAAGATCGTCATCTTGATCGCCAGCTAACTTAACGATTGGATGTTTACAGTTATGAAATTCTTCAGAGTGTGCATCTTCAAGCTTAACAACATTACGAGCAAACTCAATAATTGCAAGCTGCATACCAAGGCAAATTCCGAAAAATGGGATATTATTTGTACGGGCATAATTTATTGCTAATATTTTACCCTCTACTCCGTCATCACCAAACCCCCCTGGGACAAGAATTGCATGAGAATTCTGTAACTTCTCCCCTATAAGCTTTTCATTTATAGGTTTTTCTTCCTTCTCTCTTGAGTTAACCCAATTTATCCTTACTTTGACTTTATTACTAATCGCACCATGATTTAATGCTTCAACCAGTGATTTATACGCATCAGGGAATTCGGTGTATTTTCCCACTATAGACACAGTAACTTCCTGTGTTGGGTGCCTTATAGAGTGCACTATTTGATCCCATTCAATCAAGCTTGGTTTTGGCTTACTTAAATGAAAGTGCTCCAAAATTTGCGCATCGAGCCCACATTGGCTATACAACACCGGTAACTCATATATATGACTCACATCAGGAGCAGGTATCACATTGGACAAAGAAACATTGCAAAGCTTAGCTATTTTCTCTCTCTGATTATCGAAAATTTCTTTCTCACTGCGGCATAATATAATATCTGGTTGTAACCCCGCGGAATTTAACTCTCGAACTGAATGCTGCGTTGGTTTTGTCTTTAATTCTTGCGCTGCGGTAAGATATGGTATTAAAGTTAAGTGAATAAGGATAACTCTTTGTTTTCCTAATGTGTAGTTAACTTGGCGTATAGCCTCCAAAAATGGTTGGCTTTCAATATCACCTACAGTTCCTCCTATTTCACATATTACAAAATCCAAACCTTCCGTACCATTAAAAATGAACGATTTGATTAAATCTGTCACATGAGGAATGACTTGCACAGTTTTGCCCAGATAATCACCACGCCTCTCTTTCTTCAACAACTCATGATATATCTTACCAGTTGTTATATTGTCATCTTTTGTTGCTTTAATTCCAGTAAAACGCTCATAATGCCCAAGATCCAAATCAGTTTCAGCACCATCTTCGGTAACAAATACCTCTCCGTGCTGAGTTGGGTTCATTGTCCCAGGATCAATGTTGAGATACGGGTCAAGTTTTCTGATACGGATCTTAAAACCGTGAGCTTGAAGAAGCGCACCAACGCTTGAAGCAACTAAGCCTTTACCAAGCGATGACACAACCCCACCTGTGACAAAGATAAATTTAGCTTCCTTCATTAATTTTCAAATGGAACAGAAGTAGGTTCACTTTCTTGCTTTTTTTCTAATATAATTTTCTCTGCAATCGATTTTTTATGTACGTCTTTTGAATATAATCCTGACAATAGCAATGTATTTATAATAAACAATCCAGCAACAATAGCCGTTACTCTGCTGAGCGGGTTTTCAGAAGATTTCACTGGAATCATCGAGTTGACCCCCTGTTGTGTATTACTAAAACCACTTAACGAACTACTTCCAGGCGGCTGCAAGAGCACTAAAATTACTAACACAACAACCAATATTATTTGAAATATACTTAATACCGCTACTGACATTATAGATAGGGCTGAAAATAAAAATCTTAGCAGTACAAAGCACGTAAGTCAAGAACATCTGTCACCCAAGTAGCTTGAAATCTAAGTATGTATTTACTGCCTACCTTATTTTGATTAACATATGCATAAGACTTTGGGCTTAACATGTATCACATTTTAAAATACAAAGATTATGAACCAAAAATAGACGAAAGTGCTTTCATCGCAGGTGGTTCGCATATCATAGGCAAGGTTGAAATAGGAAGAAATGCGAGCATCTGGTTTAATTGTGTGGTCAGAGGGGACGTTGGATCAATAAAAATAGGTAATGGAACAAATATTCAAGATGGAACGGTAATTCATGTGGATAGAAACCCAGGTGGTGATACGACTATTGGCAATATGGTAACAGTGGGACATTTTTGTATGTTGCATGCATGCACAGTGCATGATAAAGCGTTTATTGGTATGGGCTCTACCGTGATGGACCATACAGTTGTGGAGCCTGAAGCTATGGTAGCTGCTGGCTCACTAGTGATACATGGAAAAGTAATAAAAAGTGGGGAAATATGGGCTGTTAGGCCAGCAAAATTCTTCAAAAAAATGTCAAATGAAGAAATTAAACATATTACACAATCAGCACAAAATTATATTATGCTAATGAAAGAATATAAAAATTAAAGTCCGCGTGAGGCTAATTTATACTACCAACCCTATTGAGGGACTGCATAGACAGATTAGAAAATTCACTAAAACTAAGTACTAGCTTGTACAAACAGGTATATTGTGCTATAAAAAAGGCAGAGTAAAATTGGACTATCCTAATTGGGTTTTAACTATATCTCAACTTGATATTTTCTTTCCTGGTAGATTGAAAATTGAGTTGAGTTAAAAATGCGGTTTGACACACTTTTTTGAACATTTCCTTATTGCCTGTTTTTACAATTTTGAATTGATTCCTTAGGTTATGCAAGAGGTCAGTTGGCTGTTGGTTTTTTGCTTAAACAATGGTGATGTAAAAAATCTAACCTCTGACGTTTACGCATTTCCATCAGATTTCTTAGAAAGAATAACCATTGCAGGACGGAGCAACCTATTTTTGATAGTATAACCAGTTTGTAATACTTCTATAATAGTGCCAGGCTCTTTTTCATCGTCCTCTCTTTCCACAACAGCTTGGTGTAAATTACTATTAAAAAGCTCACCAAGTGGATCTACTTCCTCTATTCCATGTTTTTTTAGATCATTTATAATTTTTTGATAAGCTACTTTAATCCCCTCATGAACAGGATCACCGTCTTTCAAAATTTCCATTACTTTTTTTAAATTGTCACACGAGTCAATCATATCACGTGCAAATTTTGTGACTGCATAGTCACTTGCATCGCTAATTTGCTTTTGCATTATACGTTTGACGTTTTCATTATCTGCAGCAACACGGCGTAAATGATCTTCAAGCTGAGCTGCACGTTCTCTTAATGCATTAAGGCCTTCATTAAAATCATCATTTTGTTTATGATCATCACCTTGTTGATCGTTACCTTTCTGCTTACTTACCATATCGACAAACTTCTTCTTTTTCTCTTTACTGCTGTCTGACATATTATTACCCTTAAGAATCTAATAAATATATAGCAATTAATTCGAAAATATCAAGCACCAGCTACATTCGTCTTTCTATGCTCGCATTTAAAAAGTCAATTAAAGTAGTTTTATAAAAAGAATCAGAAAAAGTACTAATATCATTTTGCGCCATATTAATGTAGTGTCTAGCTTTTTCCATAGAAAGCTGAATGGCATTATGGTGATTAATATAGTGTAATGCTTGGTCAAAATTGTGTCTAGCTGAAGAAAAGCATTTCTCCCAGAATTTTTGCTCTGCTGGACTGCCCTTTTCGTATGCTATAATAGCAGGTAAGGTGACTTTACCTTCGAAAAAGTCTTTTCCGACTTGCTTTCCAGAAGTGCCTTGATTAGCAGTATAATCGAGCATATCATCAACTATTTGAAATGCCATACCAAAATTAAAACCAAAATTCTTTAGCCTCTCTGTTTCGTCATTTGTTGCACCAGATACTGTTGATGCAGCTTCACAGCATGCAGAAAATAAAGATGCTGTCTTTTCTCCAATGATATCAAAATAATTTTCCCTGACTGTGTGGGGGTCAAAACGTGTTGTCATCTGCTTTATTTCACCCTTCACAAGTAAATGCGATGCTTTAGATAAAATAGAGAGAATATTTAAATTTCCACACTCTATAAGCCATCTAAATGCTAGAGTCAACAATAGATCACCAACTAAAATGCTTGATTTATTCCCCCAAATCTTATTCGCTGTTTTAACTCCATGGCGTGCCTCACTTTCATCGAGCACATCATCATGAAGTAAAGTAGCATTGTGTATAAACTCTACCGATGCAGCAACGTTGATCCTATCCTCCCCAGAATAGTTTAGCATTTTACATATAATAAAAACTAGTTTAGGCCTTATTTTTTTTCCACCTGAACTAACAAGATGAGATATAATATCAGTAGCAAGCTTAGCACCTTCATCATTGACATTTTTGAAGATAAAGTCCTTCATAGCTGATAAATCAGAAGATACGACATCGTCTAACTTACCATTATTTGTTAAATCAGTATTTAGCATTTTAAAGAGACTTATGCTTCTTGTCCCTGTGCTTTCTCGTTCTCTACTTTCTTCTTTTCTGTTTTCTTTGGTTCTGTTTCTAAAGTTACTATGCCTTTTTTGATGAACCATAGTACTCTTTCAGTTGCTTGCGCGCCTACGCTTAGCCAATGTTTTAATCTATCAGCCTTCACCACAACACGATTTTTATTGTCTTTTGGTAACATTGGATCATATTGTCCTATTTTCTCAATAAAACGCCCATCTCTTGGTGCTCGTGAATCAGCTACAACTACCCTATAAAAAGGGCGTTTCTTTGCGCCAAACCTTGCCAACCTTATTTTAACTGCCATGTTAACCTTTATTCATATATTAGTCACAATTTTATACAATGAGCCGTTTTAAGTCAAATGAATTATACAACTTTTGCACCTTATAATATAATTACCAATAATGTAGGATGTGCCGGGCGCATAACTGCACGAACATTCATTTTTGAAGACAACAAATGTTCTAGTGAAGATTGCTCTCAAATCGCAATGTTCGTACAGTTGTGCACTGGATGCGTTTGAAGCAACTTATAAGATTTTTGATTATATATCATCAAGTATAGCGTGATTAACTTCGACTTTATACTTTGATTCCAGATAGCTAATTAATTGCTCTTTTAGCGATATCATCACACGTTTTCCGGTGTCAAGCGTGTTTAATTTACCATTTGATGAATGCATTTCTTTTAGAACACCTATTATAATTTCATTATTGTATTGAATAGGGTCTGTCACTGAACCAGTTGTTTTCATATTGAAAATCTCTTCTACAAAAGAAAAGGGGTAGTTTTGTTCATTGCGGTGCATCTGCTGACCTTTAACTAATTCCACACCTTGAATTTCTTCCAAATCTGTTTTTTCCCTTAGTTGAACTGCAACCTCTTGCCCAATTTTAAATATTCTTTCTTTTATAAACTCACTACACCAAAGCTCTACCGCTAATGCCCGGCCTTCTTCAAAACTTTGCAATTTGGGTGGAACGATATCAATGATTTTTACACTAACAACAGCGTCCCCAACGCCCTTGAAATAACCTTTCTGATCCTTTTCTCGCGAAAAAATGAAAGAAATCAAATCACTAGAATCTCCTACGTTATTACCACTTTGATCTTTTCCACTCGCATCTACTGGACCAATAGTTTGTATAGGTAAATTATATTCACTCAATATTTCTTCAATTGCTGAACCATTGTATATCTCATAGTTCACTTGGTTTATGAAATCATTGACTCTTTCAAAAGACTTTTGGTTAGTTAGAACTGACTTTATGTCTTTTTTTAAATCAACTAAGTCTTCATCAGAGATTTGATGCGCACTTTCCACTTTTATTATGTGCCAACCAAAACTGCTTGCTAAAACTTCACTTACTTCACCTACTTTAAGAGCAAACACCTTCTCTCTCACGTCTTCTGGTAAAAAATCCTTAGTTATATTATTTACTCTAGTTTCCTCAAGTTTTGCTTTGCCAAACTCTCCTACTATCTGTTCAAAGCTTGTTTTACCCTCCTCAAATGCTCTTCTTGCTGTCTCAGCTTCTTCTTTGGTAGAAAATATTACATTGAATATATCTCTTTGATCTTTTAGTTCCTGTTGTTCTATTATACCATCAACTTCTTCATCTGAGATCTTGATTTGATCTTCAAAATACTTTTGGCCTAGGGAAATATATTGCGCAGTTCGATACTCAGGATAATAAAAATGGGATTTATTTCTTTCGTACAAATCAAGTAAGGCTTGATCATCTGGTTCAGGAATGTTTGTAACTGCATCTTCAGTTATTTTAACAATATCAACTACTCTAGTTTGGTAGCGACTTTTGTATATCTGCTCATCAACTCTCTCGCCAAAAGTTACCGGATAATTATCTTTAAATAACGAAGTCATGAACATCATTGCAGGCAGAACTTTCTCTAGCTTTGCTATATACTCTTTCTCTGTCATATGGAGGTCATTTAGCGTTTCATGGAATTTATTTTTGTCAAATTCGCCTTTATCATTTTGAAAGTATTTGGTATTTTTAATATGGTTTTTTATAGACTCTTCTCCAACTGTCAACCCCAGCTCACTAATTAGGTTAAACAATAGTTTTTGCTCTATAAGTGCGTTAAGCAAATCATATTTCAGCTTTTTTACTTGTTCTCTACTCGCATCAGATCCAGAAATTTGCTTTTCATAATTTTGATATAGTGATTTATACTCATCTGACGTTATAACTTCTTTTCCAACCCTAGCTACCTCTTCTTTTTCATCATCACCTGATAAAAGGTTGCCAATTCCCATGAAGACTAACAAGCAAGCTAAAAGGACAACGGTTACTTTAGTGAAAAAATTTTTAACATTCATTTTAAACTCAGTTAATTAATGGTTAATTATAGAATAGTGATAATTTAATTCTTGTAAACCTGTTGCTTTATTAGCTAATATATATAATATTACAATATATTAATTTAAAATTTAACTCTCTTCTTAAATAGAAACATATGTTTAACTGAGTTATACTATACCTTAAGAAGGGGGAATATTTTGTTTGAAATATGCTTAAAGGTAAGCACATTTAATTAACTTAAGAGGTGGGAAGTGACAAACAAAAAGTCATTGAATGACAAAATTAATGCTTTTTTAGTTTTAATAGCTTATATTTTGGCTCTGTATACAGTAAGGGATACTTAAATGGGAGATGCTTTTTTGATGTCAATGGAATCTTCTAAGGGCAATAACGATAGAAATAAACAGTTTCTAATGCAAATAGCTGCTTGGTTAGTAGACAACACTGGTTTAACTTTTAATCAAATAGCACAATGCTGTAGGTTGGCCCTTGAAGAAGTACAAGACATAGCTGATGAGGAAATAGAAGTTGAAAAATATAACCCTATTATTTCTGGGGTAATTACTGAAAAAGAAATCGATGATTGCAAAAAAAATTCAAACCGTGTACCAAATTTGATTATAAAAAATATAAAAAAAAGGAGTAAAGCGATTGGTAGCATTCTTGGCTTTGCCTCTACGGCAAGGCGTAGAGATAAACCTGATGCGATTTATTATTTAGTAAAAAAATTTCCTATCTTGGACAATAACGTTATAGCTAAATTAATTAGTACAACAAATTACACAGTTGAGCAGGTAAGAGATGGATCTCATCATAACATGCAAAATATAAAACCCCAAGATCCTGTACTACTTGGCTTATGTAGTCAAGAAAATTTAGAAGCAGAAGTGGAAAAAGCAAAAGTAGAAGAAGAGAAGCAAGAAAGGTTAAAAAATATAAAGAATAGCTATTGAAAATCCTCAAATTTTTGTGCTTTGTTAACATTAAATTAACTTGACTTGCTAGTGTTTATTAGTATAATGTAAGTAAAGTACGGGGTTTAATGATAATTAAGCTTAATACGCACTAAAACTAGCTCAGCCTAATTTATTATCTTATAGTCACATTTTAGGTTAGTAAGCATCAATTAAAATTTTTGGAGGATTATGACAACAATCAATGAAGATGTTTTGGCAAAAGGAAAGGTTACAGCTCAACCTAAAAAAAGTGAGCAAATTCATAATAACGATACAGTAAAACAGATGGTCAATGAAGGTACTGAGAAAAACAGAAAAACATTAGATCTGAGCGAATTAAAAGAGAAAACAGCAGAAGAATTGTTAGAGTTAGCTGAAGAAAGAAAAATTTCAACTAACGGTAAAAGCAATGGTAGAATGCTAAAGCAGGAAATGATATTCAGTTTAATGAAGAAAATGAGCGAAGAAGGAGGCATAACCACAGGGAGTGGAATAGTGGAAATATTGCCTGATGGTTTCGGTTTCTTACGTTCAGCAAGTGCAAATTATGCTCCAAGTACCGATGATGTTTATATTTCTAACGGGCAAATAAAGAAGTTTAATTTACGTACAGGAGATATGGCATGTGGAGAAATAAGGCCACCTGGTGATAAAGAAAGATATTTTACTTTAACTAAGGTTCAAAGTATAAACTCTACTGAAGTCAGTGAATTAAGAAAGTACGTCCATTTTGATAATTTGCTTCCTCTTTATCCTGAGGAAAGCATAGTACTTGAGTGTAATAGTGGTGATGATAAAAAAGGCTTAAGCATGCGTGCTATAGATATAGTAGCTCCTCTTGGAAAAGGGCAAAGAGCGTTAGTAGTTGCTCCACCTCGCACAGGAAAAACTGTATTGCTTCAGCAAATGGCTAACTCTATAGCTATAAATCACCCTGAAATAGAATTAATAGTGTTACTTATAGATGAAAGGCCTGAAGAAGTAACAGATATGATACGTTCTGTAAAAGGTGAGGTAGTAAGTTCTACGTTTGATGAGCCTGCTTACCGTCATGTACAGCTTGCTGAAATAGTAATAGAGAAAGCTAAAAGAATGGTTGAGCATAAAAAAGATGTGGTAATTCTACTTGACAATATTACTAGACTTGCACGTGCTTATAATGCTGTTATTCCTTCGTCTGGAAAAGTTCTAACTGGTGGTGTAGATTCAAACGCACTGCAGAGACCAAAACGCTTTTTTGGAGCAGCTCGTAATATTGAGAATGGGGGTTCTTTAACTATAATCGCCACAGCTCTTATAGAGACTGGCTCAAAAATGGATGAAGTTATTTTTGAAGAGTTCAAAGGTACAGGAAATGCTGAGATTATACTTGATAGAAAACTTTCTGATAAACGTATATTTCCAGCTATTGATATTACAAAATCCGGAACAAGGAAGGAAGAGCTATTAGTTGATAAGGCTATACTAAATAAAATATGGGTGTTGCGTAGAATACTCAATCCTATGGGACCTGTTGAAGCAATGGAATTTTTACGTGACAAACTACTTTTAACAAAGAGCAATGCTGACTTTTTTAACTCCATGAATCACTAAAAGTAAGCCAGTTATGATGGATATGCTGAGCAAAAAGTAAAACGCTCTTATAGCTAAAATAATTGTATCCGTTCAGGCAATGGCGAACTTAGGGAGCGTTAAATAAACTATACGCGTCAAGTTAAGAAGCAAAGGTAAGAAAATTCAATGAACTTAAGGTGGATACTCTAGTCTTTCTATATCTGTCTTTCACAGAAAATTGTGACCAGTTTGTGGTAAGTTTTTTCAGGAAAATTCTCAAATTATTAATTTTGCTGCTTAACGCTAAAAACAAGTAACCGTTCACGGATTGTGAGAATGAATAAAGAACTAAGCAGTCGTAACTTTTGGAAGGGATTTTGGCCATTGAGACGTGATGTCAAAAATATCGACAACATTCTTTCCACAAATCTTTCTCCACGTTCTGACCAGGTGAAAAAGCTGTTTTTACGATAGCCGTCTAATTTGCCGTTCTGCAAGGTTGTTGATTGACTTCAGGCTTTCATAAAAACTTCCACACCATATCCTCGGTCTTAACATCTTAATGGCTATTCTCAAACCATTCTCGTCATTTCATGAAAAAACCCTTCTTTCGCATTAGTTGTGTAGCATCTTTTAATATTAACAAGGCCTATAATAGTGCAGCACTGCCTTACGTATTGCCAATCCGAATTCTACTTGCTGTAAAATAACACAATCTGCTACATCGCTGCTAATCTCAATCCCTCTATTTATTGGCCCTGGGTGCATAACAATCGCATCTGGTTTTGCGTATGATAGCTTTTGTAAATCAAGTCCATACAAATGAAAATATTCTTTCTCTGAAGGAACAAAACAACTATTATTCATGCGCTCTTTCTGTAGCCTCAAAAGTATAATTACGTCAGCATCCTTTATACCTTCAATTAATGAATAATGGACTGAATCTACTTCAGGAAAATGCTTACAAATCAAAGTTGGTGGTGCGACCAAGCTTATCTCTGCTCCAAACATTTTTAGCAACCTTATATTTGACCTTGCAACTCTGCTGTGCAGAATATCTCCACATATCACAACTTTGAGATTCTTTGTTTGCTTTTTATAATTGCTGATTACAAGATAGTCTGCAAGAGCTTGAGTTGGATGTTCACTGCTTCCATCGCCTGCGTTGATTAGCGAGCAGCTAACATTCTTAGCCAGCATATTAACAATACCGCTATTTTTTTGCCTGATTATTATATAGTCAGGATTCATTGCATTTAATGTTTTGATCATATCTTTTAGATCTTCTCCCTTGTTAATAGAAGAAGATCTTATTGGCAAAGTTACAACATTTGCTCCAAGGCTTTTTGCTGCTATTTCAAAAGACGCAAGTGTACGCGTTGAATCTTCAAAGAATAAATTTATTACTGTCTTATTTTCCAAGATATGACTATTTGCAGCTTCTTTTTTAAGGTACTGGTTGGCCAACTTAGTTATATTTTCTACATCATCGACTGTAAGGTCTGAGATGTTTAACAAATTCCTTCTCTTGTTCATAGTTTCCTTTTCAACTACTTGAACCTATTCTACTTCCTTATTACCTTTTTTCAATAGACCTCTTGTGCAGCAATTGTTTTGGTGAAAGAACAGAAAAAGATAGTAAAGTCAAAATTAAGTTAGAAGGAAGAAAAAGTTCAGCGAGTTAAGAGTAAGGTACATTAGCATAAATCTTTCATCCCAGTGTTCAGTGGCACTGGGGATTACTTCCACTTACACTCATCCGCTATCATAACAGCCTCAAGGAGGTGTTTTTCAAGTTCACTTAGAGGCAAATCACTTTGTAAATAATTCCCCCAAGACTTTAGTATATCGGAAATTTCAACGCCTTCAATAATAGGGTATTCTTGGTTTTTTTTAGCGTATAACTCTTGAGCCTGCTTGCTTACTAAAAATTCCAATAAGACTATAGCATTTTCCCTGTTTTTTACGTTTTTTGTTACTGCTGCACCACTGATGTTTACCATTACACCGTGATTGTTGCGATTAGGAAAAAAAGCCCCTAGCTTGTCTGCAACATTCTTTTTATTTTTATGTTCTGATGAAAGAATTCTTGCAAAATAATAACTATTTACTATTGCAACATCTCCTTCACCAGCAGCTACAGCATAAACTTGGTCAGTATCACCACCACTTGGTTTTCTTGCCATATTACTCACAATTCCACTTACCCATTCTTTCGTCTTTTCAAAACCATTATTTGCAATCATAAAAGCAATCAATGACCGGTTATATGGACTTGTAGAAGAACGCACTAATATTTTTCCTTTCCATTTTTCATTTGCTAAATCTTCATAAGTACTTAAGTCCTTAGGATCTACTGACTCTTTATTGTAAACCAATATCCTAGCTCTTTTTGTAAGACCAAACCAATAATCTTCACTGTCTCTAAATTTTGCAGGTATAACACTTTTTAAAACCTCTGAATCCACTTGAGATAAAAGCCCTCTTTTTTTTGCTAGAATTAAGTTCACTGCATCTGCAGTTAAAAATAAGTCAGCTTCACCGCCATTTTCCATGCGTGAAAGTAGCTGAGAATAATCATCAATGATGTAGCGTACTTTAATGCCTGTATTTTTTGTAAATTCATCAAATAAAGTACGTACTAATTCTTCTTTGCGCGATGAATAGACATTCACTACTTGTGAATTGTCAGTTCCGCTGTTTTTATACAAAAAAGTGATGACTACTAATACAACTGCTATTAAGGATGTGAATATAAAGGCTTTTTTCATACTGGATAAAAAATAACTTCTTTCAGTTAAAGATACTCAAATAGCGCAATCTTAGCAAACATAAAATTCGTTAGATGTAGCTAATATAATTTGGATTTACCGAAGTCAATGTATGAAATAATCGAAATTGTCATTCCAGCGCGTGACGCTAGGCCATAAAACCTACTTGACAAACTCCGCCAGCCCCCTTATCATAAATACTGAAGCTATTTATTTATCTTCTCTGTACAGATTAAATGACAAAAAAACTCACGTATCTGGCGTCTCATGTTTAATTT
>DWUL01000025.1:0-16585 GCA_018249735.1 Luehdorfia japonica | reverse complement strand
ACTAAACAGAAAAAAAGGCAAAAGAAACCCTAGGGTAGCTAGTTATTCACTATCCATTTTTTAAGTTGGCGTTTTTTGATGTTTTAAATGCTTTATAAGCGCATTTCAGCTTACATTAGGTAAAAACCTAGAAATTTTATAAAGACATAAGGTGCACATAGTGCAAAAAATTAAACATGGGACGCCAAATACGTTGAGTTTTTTTGTCATTTAATCTGTATAGAGAAGATAAATAAATAGCTTCAGTTTCATGATAAGGGGACTGGCGAAGTTTGTCAAGCAAGTTTTTTCGTTTCTGTGATATGGTTATGCAAGAAGTCTATTGTACGTTTACACTCTGCATTAAAGCCTTTAGTTAAGAACATATCCATCCACCGCCAATTACTTGCTCATCTTTATACGCTACACAGGCTTGACCTGGACTGATGCCAAAGTAATCGTCGTTTAAAATGACACAGGCTTTATTTTTTTCGTCAGTTGAATGTATTGTTGCTAAACTTCCCGCATGTGATGATCTCAGCTTCACAGTTACTTCCATACCTTCCTTTGGTTGTTCTAACCAATTTAACTCTTTGATCAATATTTTTTTTTGCATTAATGCGTTGATCGGCCCGACTATAACCTCATTATTCTCTGTATTAATTTTTATCACATAAAGAGGTTCATTGTGTGCGATACCCAAGCCCTTTCTTTGCCCCACTGTAAAATTTACTATGCCACTGTGCTCACCTAACACTTTTCCATTAACATCCACTATTTTACCTTTCTGTACAGATTGTGGAGCTAATTTAGCTATTGTTTTACTATAGCTTTCGGAAACAAAGCATATATCTTGACTGTCTGGCTTTTCAGAAATTTGTAAGCTGAAATACTTTGCTAATTTTCTTATATCACTTTTATAGAACACACCTAGTGGAAATCGCAAAAGCTTTAACTGCTCTTGAGTTGTAGCAAACAGAAAATAGCTTTGATCTTTACTTTTATCAATGCTTCTGCACAACTTTACCTCACCATTTTTTTCTAATCTTCTCACGTAATGTCCTGTTACGAGCACATCCGCACCAAGATTTTTTGTAACTTGCAATAGATCACGAAATTTTACCGTTTGGTTACATCTCACGCATGGTATGGGAGTTTCCCCACGCATATAGGTACTCGCAAAATCCTCTATTACTTCCTTTTTGAATATTTCCTCATAGTTTAAAATATAGTGGGGAAAGCCAACACTTTCAGCCACGCGCTTAGCGTCGTAAATATCCTGTCCAGCACAGCATGCGCCCTTTCTTGCGTTAGCATTACCATCGGTGCCATAGAGTTGAAGAGTCACACCTATCACCTGGTACCCAAAGTTATATAGCAGTGCTGCAGCAACGGAACTATCAACTCCACCGGACATTGCAACAACAGCCTTGGTCTGGTGCGGAGCTTTATCTTTTAGCAGAGGTTCAATTTTAAATTCTTTTAACATAATTGTCTTAATTTATAAACGCAAACTTGGTGTAATGCAAGTAGCTAACACTGTAACCTAGTTTCTATTACACAATTTCATCGAAACAGCATACTTATTTATAGTCAATTTTTCTGGATCCCAGTGTTGGCTACTTGGATGACATCTTTATGCTTGAGGTAAAATTTGCTATAAGATTCGATGAACTACCTTTAAAAATAATTTAATCTTGCTTGAATAAAACATGGCCAAAATAATCCATGTTTTCAAGCACTTTTCCGCTACCCAGAGCAACACAACAAAGTGGGTCATCTGCAACACGAACCGGTAGTTTTGTTGTTTCACTGATAACTTTGCCTAAGTTACGCAATAATCCGCCGCCACCGGATAAAATTATTCCTTTATCGACTATATCAGAAGAAAGTTCAGGTGGAGTGCTCTCCAGTGCAGTCCTAATAGCAGAAATTATCTGATGTACAGGCTCTATTAAACTCTCTGCAACTTGGTATTCTGATAAAAGCATTTCTTTTGGCATGCCACTCACTAAATCCCTGCCTTTAATTATCATTCCCTCTTTGTTATTTTCGCTTGGCAGACTGGCTGAACCTACGTTTTTCTTAATTTTTTCAGCAGTTGTTTCACCGATTAATAACTTATGATTTTCACGAATATACGATTTTATTCCTTCATCCATAATATCGCCACCTACTCTGGCAGAACGTGAATAAACAATTCCGCCTAAAGAAATAATTGCAACTTCAGTTGTACCGCCTCCTATATCAACGATCATAGAACCCTCAGGTTCAGTAACTGGGAGCCCAGCTCCGATTGCTGCAGCCATTGGTTCTTCAATTAAAAATACTTCATTTGCACCAGCACTTTCTGCTGCATCTTGTATAGCACGCCTTTCAACTGGCGTGGATCCAGATGGAACGCATATGATAATATTAGGTTTATTAACAGTGAATTTTGTGTTTGCACTGCGTATGAAATATTTTAGCATTTCTTCCGCACTTTTAAAATCAGCAATGACTCCATCTTTTAAGGGCCTTATCGCCTCTATTTCTCCAGGCGTTTTCCCAAGCATCATTTTAGCTTTTTTACCAAAAGCATAAGGAACGTAGCTTCCTTTTTCTTTTATTCTTGCTACAACTGAAGGCTCATCAAGCACTATTCCCTGATTTTTCTGATAAACTAAAGTGTTTGCAGTACCAAGGTCTATAGCAATATCGCTAGCAAACAAACCTTTGAAAGTAAAAAGGCTATAAAACTTTCCGGTTAATTTTCGAACAAAATTCATACATAACTCAAGAAAACCATTTATTAAGACAAATTATACTTTTCAGATAAGTAGTAAGTAACACACTCAACGTCTAAACCCTTACCTGTTACTTTTTTTAGCAGTTCCAAAAGGCTATACTTTGCACTGTATACATTCTGAGATAACCAGCTGATAAGTAAACTAAAATCTCCTTTTATTATAGCACTTAATGATTCGTAATGATTCTTTTTAACGAAAGAGAAAATCTGCACAGCAGCAATTAAAGCAATAATTTTTATAGGAAAGTAGCCCATAACACCGCTTGCCCAATATTCATCTTGAAAATAAGTGTTTAGCTCATTTTTAGCTTTTACTGGAATTTTATAGTGCTTCATACCTTCCAGCCACGCATCGTGCAGATCCTTAACTTCCAGTGTACCATTTATTATATCCTGTTCTAACCTAGTTCTCAACATAATATGAGCTAACAGACTAAATTCATCTGCATTCTTTAAAGAAGAAGAGGAAAGGTTTATTTCATTGAAAACCAAGTGCAAATTTTCAACACTGCTATTAGTTTTGCCTTTTATAGCAAATTTCTCTTTTATGTGTGGTTGAATGAACTCAATAAATTCTCTGGATGTTCCAATCATCCTTTCCATGAATAACCCTTGAGTTTCATACATAACATGTCTCGTAATTGGGCTACTTATAGAATTTTGCGCTAAACATTTTTGATAAATCGCATAACCACTATGCCGTAAAAGTGAAAATAAACCATAACAAAAATCAGATTCATCATAATCTATAGGGTAGTAATAAGAAGTACGAATCTCATTTAGTGCAATACCCATTTGCTGTAAACATAACGAGCCAAGTTCAATCTGCTTCTGAGTAGCAACTCTTTGTATATTAGTAACCTTATCCTTTTTCTGCTTTTCAATTATTTTATCCACATTTTCGCTAAAAAATTTGCCTACCTTGGGGAATACTTCCCTTATATTCTTTTCTGTGATATCAGAGTCATAGTCAGCAAGCAGTGAGTCGTATTTCGAGCATTTTAATTGCTGCGATTTTATAGAAGCTACTTCGCGAATGAGTGTGATTAAATCAGTAAAACGTTCTTTTAGTTTTTCTAAGTTACTGGTTTCAGAATGAGATAGTTTCCATAAATTTTGGCATTCAACTTTAGCTTTGGATAAAGACTTTACTAAATCAATAGGAACAGCACTGTTGCTTTTATGTATTCTCTCTATTAACTTTAGCTGCTGAGTATTTGCACTTTTTTTGTTACCAAGAGCATCTGCTAATGATTCCTTTATTGCGTCATGAGAGATAATTTCATGTCTGATTTCTTCTAGAAGACTCATTTGTTCAACTTTGTCCTCTATATTCAATTGGCTTTGGTTTAGTACTTTTAGCGTATTTTCGATATTCTTTACCCTGTATAATACTTCCTCTAAAAACTTATAAGATTTCATAATTTGTTCATTATTTTAGAAAACATCTGTTTAATATCGTAATAGATTAATAATAAAGTTAAAAGTATATTTGCTTAAAGTACAATAAAAAATTGTACTTTTTATTCCTTTATTGGATTTTTCTACTCAGAGTCCAGCATATTATAAGAAAATTAATTATAAGGTTGTAGAAAAAGTATTTAGTATTTTATTTCTCTTGACTATATTACAATATGGAGAGATATTAGCTACTGAAATTAAAGTTACGCACTATTTAAAATTTATGGAGGTTTAGTAATGTGGAGTAGACTGGTTATAATGTGCTGTTTTTGTTTATTACTTACTGGTGTAAGTTCTTGTCCAAAAAAAGGAGCAAATACAACAAATAAAATGAATTCTGTTGTTAAGCAGATAGGTGATAAAAGAGTTTTCTTTGGTTATGATGAATCTAATATTACTGAAGTAAGTGCAGATGCATTACTTGACGTAATGGAGGTGTTACAAGATAACCCTGACGCGAAGGTTACTTTAACTGGTCATACTGATAACCGTGGTTCTCATGAATATAATCTTGCGCTAGGCGCTAGAAGGGCAGATGCAGCTAAAAAATTTATGGTTAGTTGTACACCCTACATAGAAAACAGAATAAAAACTGCTTCTAAAGGTGAAACTGAGCCTTTGGTTAATGTAAAAGATGATTCTAGAAATTCTAAATATGAAAAAGAGCATGCTAAAAATCGTAGAGTGGAATTTTCATTTTCTGGAATAAAGAAATAGTTTCTTGCATTAAAACCTGGATCCCAGTGTCAAGCACTGGGATGACATAAAGAAAGGGCACTGGGGTAGACAAAAAAGGACAAACTTGTCATATTTCGTTGCTTGTTAGCGGGATCTATATATACCACAAATAAGTTGCTGTATGATATAGGGACTATCTGGCCATCAAGAGACATAATGAAATTAGAGTTATTATTTCAAAATATAGCTAATAGCTTTGCTTTCCATAATCAAATCGCAGTTGCAGTATCAGGTGGTGTAGATAGTATAGTCTTACTGCACTTAATGACTAACTGGACAAAAAAAAACAAGCTTTCACTTCCTATAGCATTAACAGTAAATCATGGATTACGTTCAGAATCTCAGCAAGAAGCTGATTTTGTTATAAGTTATGCAAAAGAACTTGGAGCAAAGGAATCGTTCATATTAAATTGGGAAAAGCAAAATATTAAAGGCAATATTCAGTTACAAGCACGAAAAGCACGATATAAGTTACTAGCAGAGTGGTGTAAAAATAATAATGTTAAATATTTACTTGTTGCTCATCACAAAGATGATCAAGCAGAAACGTTCTTATTAAGATTGGAGCGAGGTAGTGGCATAGATGGATTATCATCAATGGATTACAAATCTTTCTTAAATGGTATTTATATATTTAGGCCACTGTTAAATTTTAGTCGTAGTGAAATAGAAAAGTACGCTAAGCTTCACCAATTAAAATGGATCGAAGATAGAAGCAATCATGACTTAAAATACAGACGAACTTTATACCGCAACTTACTTAAAGCAAGTGATAATCAAGAGCTTTTAACAGAGCGAATATGCCTCACAGCCCTTCATATGAAAAGAGCTGCAAAAGCGTTAATGCACTACACACGCCTTGCGTTTAATGACTGCGTTAATGTTCATGATCTTGGTTATATTGAAATTAAACTAAGTGAATTTTATCAATTGCCAGAGGAAATAGCCTTGAGGATTCTTCTTTACTCTATAATGGCAATTGCCAGTAAACATTATAAACCAAGGTACAACAGCCTTATCGTAATATTTAATAAAATATTGCAAAAGGATAGTAATGTTAACTGTACACTTTTTGGGTGCAAAATAAGAAAATATGGAGAAAATATCTTAATAATTAGAGAATCGTCAAGGATACAAGAAATTACCGTAAACCTACCTTTAAATGAACCTATTGAATGGGATAACAGATTTAGCTGCACAATACTCGGAAATCAAGAGTGTTCAGTTATCATCGCTCCATTAAGAAAAACACAAAAAATTCCTGAATTTCTGAAGGATTACGACTGCTGCCCTGAAGTTTTCTACTCTTTGCCTACAGTACAAAAAGATGGAAAGGTGCTTGCTTATCCTGATGTAAATTATAACGGAAAAAATACCAATGACGATAAGACTCAATGCATTATTAATAGCACGATAAAACAAAATTTGGTAAGCTTGGTTAGTATTTAGTTAGAAATAGAAATGAAAAAATTTTTAGAAGGCTTATTGATCTGGTTAGTAATTATTGTTCTTATTTCAGTTGCTTATATTCAGTTCAGCGGAAGTGTAGGTAAAAGTAAAACAATTATACCTTTTTCGGAATTTTTAACTAGACTAGAAGACAATGATGTAGAAAATATTATTATAAAAAACCAAAGCATTGAGGGCAAGTTTAGGGATGGTTCAAGTTTCAACTCAAGCGGTGTTATATATAGCGACCTAATAAAAAATTTACATGATAGAAAAGTGAGATTCTCCTTTTCAACTGGAGATTCTGCCATGAACGTAATTGGTGGATTACTTATCTCATGGGTCCCAACATTTATCTTTATTGGCTTTTTGCTATTCTTTCTTAAGCAAACACAAGCGGGAGGCAACAGAACTATAAGCTTTGGCAAGTCAAGGGCTAGACTCATGACTAGTGGAAAAAAAGTAACATTTGATGATGTTGCTGGAATTGATGAAGCAAAAGAAGAGCTAGTAGAGATCGTTGATTTCCTTAAACAAAGGCAAAAATTTCAAATATTAGGTGGAAAAATACCAAAAGGGTGCCTTTTAATTGGCTCTCCTGGAACTGGTAAAACTTTACTTGCTCGTGCAATTGCAGGAGAAGCTAATGTGCCATTCTTTAGCATTTCTGGATCTGATTTTGTTGAAATGTTTGTTGGTGTTGGTGCGAGCCGTGTTCGTGATATGTTTGATCAAGGCAAGAAAAATGCTCCTTGTATAATTTTTATAGATGAGATAGATGCGGTGGGTAGACATCGTGGCATTGGTCTTGGTGGTGGTAATGACGAAAGAGAACAAACATTAAATCAGTTATTAGTTGAGATGGATGGCTTTGAGTCTAATGAGGGCGTAATAATAATTGCTGCGACTAACCGTCCGGATGTCTTAGATCCAGCACTGCTTAGACCTGGTCGTTTTGACCGACAGATTACTATTTCTTTACCCGATATAAATGGGCGTGAAAAGATATTAAATACTCATATAAAGAAAATATCAATAGCACCAGATGTAAACGTGAAAACAGTTGCAAGAGGAACACCAGGCTTTTCTGGAGCTGATTTAGCAAATTTAGTGAACGAATCTGCACTTATTGCTGCAAGAAGAAACAAGAAGATTGTTACCATGGACGATTTTGAATATGCACGTGATAAAGTGATGATGGGCGTAGAAAGACGATCCCTAATTATGACAGAAGAGGAAAAGAGACTGACTGCATACCATGAAGCTGGTCATGCGATAATTGCTGTTAATATGCCTGCTTCTGATCCTATACACAAGGCAACAATTATTCCACGCGGTAGAGCACTCGGTTTAGTTATGAGACTACCAGAAACAGATAGAGTGTCCCTCACAAGAGAAAAGATGATAGCAGATATTACTGTTGCAATGGGTGGACGTGTGGCAGAAGAGCTAATTTTTGGCTATGATAAAGTCACAAGCGGTGCATCTTCGGATATAAAACAAGCATCAGATTTATCACGTTCTATGGTAACAAAATGGGGAATGAGTGACAAAATAGGCCCGATCTATCACAATCGCGAACAAACCATACATGGTTCTGACATAATTTCTGAAGATACGTTAAAACTTATAGATGAAGAAGTAAAGAAAGTTGTGTCTTCCTGCTATGAAAAAGCAAAAGACATTTTGACCAAGCATAAGAAAGGCTTAGATCTCATTGCCGAAAATCTACTGGAGTTTGAAACTTTAACAGGAGATGAAATAAAGGACATATTAAGCGGAAAAAAAATTGTTAGAGAGGAAAATGAGAAGAATGAGAAAATAAAAAAATCCTCTCTCTATGAGAGTTGACCTCATCTTAAAAATGTTAATCAGCTAACGCTGCAATAAAACAATTTAGAATTGTAACTGTCAATATAAATTGTATTAAAATATTCATAATATTGCATTTTCATCACAATAATGCTATCATTCAGTTAGTATTAATGTTTAATAATGTTTAATGAGGTGTGAGTAATGATTGATATAGCTTCTATTGGTGTAAGTACAGTTATTGATCAGAATTATAGAAGAAAAGCACAATTATGTTTATCAGGATTATTTGTAACTGTGTCAATAGCAACTGTTACCTGGTTTATTTTCCCTGCGTCACAAAATGTATTAGCTCCGTTTTTACTTCCGGCTATGTTCTTGCTCTTCACTTTATCGATGGGTTATTACATGTTCATATTTAGTTGTGAAGAAAAATCTTTGGTAAAGAATGTTCTTGGTATCACTGACCCTGCTGAATCGGTCAAGAGAGTGCATTGCCAAGAAAATATTAAATCCTTATTAGCAGAAGTGAGAAGTACTACGAAAGATAGGTTTTGCAACGCGCTTGTTAATCTTTGTTTTGAAGATCGCAGTAAAGCACACAAACTTGCATTATATGTGAAAGAAATTGACGATATTGTGTCTTCAATAAAAAATAAAGACCTCTTAGACCATTTTGATCAATTTTTTACTATTACTGAAGTAAGTAATAAAAAAAGTAGAAGTGAATTAATGGATTCCGCAAGAGCATATAAGATAATAAGTGAAGAAGATCCAAACGAAATACAGAATTTTTTAGCTACTCAAACAAAAAGTTATTCATGTGAAATAACGTTATCTAAAATTAATAATTTTCTATCACAAGTTAAAGGGGCG
This sequence comes from Luehdorfia japonica, assembly GCA_018249735.1. Classification (NCBI taxonomy): domain Eukaryota; kingdom Metazoa; phylum Arthropoda; class Insecta; order Lepidoptera; family Papilionidae; genus Luehdorfia; species Luehdorfia japonica. Next base: position 7,482 of record DWUL01000025.1, on the reverse strand, counting down.
GTTTAAATTAGTAGAGATTAAATAAATATAGTTAAGTCTTTGCAATAGTGATTTTATCAATAATTTTAGTATGTACTTGATTATCATTTTTTGTTTCAATTTCAGTGATGACATGGCACCTAACGGGCTCTTTTATGGCGATTTCTTTAAACCCTTTGCCAACTTTATTATAAAAATTAACATCCATTTCTTCATATTTATTCTTGTCTTTCGCTCTACTTAACCCAACTTTAACATCAATATCTAGAATAAATGTAATATCTGGATATCTAACTCCAGCCAACCTGTGCAAATCTTCTATTAGTTTTAAATCAACTCCAAACCCATATCCTTGGTATGCAATGGTTGAATCAATAAACCGATCACAAATCACTATTTTCCCTTCTGCAAGAGCTGGTAATATTAATTTTTTCATATGTTCGTGCCTCATCGAGATAAGTAGCAAGAGTTCAGAAATAGGATCAATATTATTTGTTAACAACACTCCTCTTATCTTTTCTGCAAAATCAGTGCCACCTGGTTCTCGAGTCGACACTACATTATTTTCGCCGTGAATTTGCTTAAAATGATTTGCAAGTAGCTTAGATTGTGTTGTTTTACCAGAGCCGTCTATTCCTTCGAAAGTTATGAACATAAGTTTTATAATACTAAAAAAGAATATGCAAACAGTATACATAGAAACCGTTTGACATTTAAATAATAAGACCGTAAATTACATACGGTATAATAATAGTCTATGGTTGCTCTGAATACTCCTAAAGTCGATTTTAGTTTTACTGCAAAAGATTTTAATCTTTTGGGAGTAGATAATAAATACTATACATTAAGTGACTGTTGTGGAAAAAACGGTCTTATTGTAATGTTTATATGCAATCACTGTCCTTACGTTCAGTCAATTATTAGCAATCTGGTAAGCGATGTTGATCAATTAAAAAAAGATTATCAGGTAAACACCGTTGCAGTAATGCCAAATGATGTAAATGAATATCCAGAAGATTCCTTTGAAAATATGATTAATTTTGCCAAGGAAAATAAGTTTACATTTCCATATTTAATTGATAGTACACAGAAAATAGCTAAAGAATACGGGGCTGTTTGCACTCCTGACTTTTTTGGCTTTAATTCCAATTTAAACCTTTGCTATCGTGGACGTTTTAATAACACAAAAAAAGAAAAGGTTCAAAGCTATGAAGTAGGAAGTAGTGATTTATTTCAAGCTATGAAATTTATTGCAGAAACTGGTAATTCTCCAATTGACCAAAAATCAAGTATTGGCTGCTCAATTAAATGGTCTAATTCTACAGGTTAAATATCATGCACAGTGGCTCTCAGCATTTGTTTGATATTATAATTTTACTTTCTGCTGCTGTGTTTATAGTCATAGCATTTTGGAAAATGAATATTAGTCCAGTGCTCGGTTACTTCGTTGCAGGTGCAGTTATTGGTTCTCATGGATTTAATCTGATACACTCAGCTGAAGCAATGGATAATCTTGCAGAATTTGGTGTAGTTTTTCTATTATTCATTATAGGCCTTGAATTGACATTTGAACGCCTGATCGCTATGCGTATTCATGTATTTGGGTTCGGTTCTCTTCAAGTTATAGTTACCATGGTAGCAATATGGTGCATCGCTCTTGCTTTCGGAGTGAATACGAATATAGCAACAGTTATTGGTGGTGGGCTCGCGCTATCCTCAACAGCAATAGTGTTGCAGGTTCTGCAAGAAAAAGGTTCTCAAGCAAGTCAGGTTGGTAGGTTGTCAATAGCAGTACTATTAATGCAAGATTTTGCAGTGGTACCATTAATAGTATTGGTACCTTTGCTTGCTGGCAATTCTGAGCACAGCCTGATAAGCTCATTGGCAGGTTCATTGGTGCAAGCAGCTATTGCATTAGTGCTGATATTTATAACTGGTAGATTATTGCTTAGACCTTTATTTTCGGTTATTGCTAAAATGGAAAGTAATGAGGTCTTTATATCAACAACGCTTTTAATAGTATTAGGAGCAGCATTTATTACTGAGCAATTCCATTTATCGTTGGCATTAGGTGCATTTGTCGCTGGATTGTTAGTTGCAGAAACAGAATACAGACACTCAGTGGAGCACGCGGTATTACCATTTAAAGATTTGTTTCTTGGCTTATTTTTCATGACTGTTGGTATGTCCATCAATACCGAACTTTTACTCAATAAGTTACCACTAATTACTTTATTATCGATTGTCCTTATCGTTTTAAAAACATCTATCATATATATATTGTGTAGATTTTTTGGATTTAAGAGTGCACCTGCTATACAAGCTGGGTTACTGCTTTCACAAGGCGGTGAATTTGCGTTTATTTTATTTCGCTTAGCAGATGAGCTAAATGTGCTACCAAGTGAAATTGCTCAAGTACTTATGATGGTAACTACAGTAACCATGGCTTTCACTCCTCTTTTATCGGGGCTTGGAGATTGGATAGCAAACTCATTTAGCACTGAGAAAACAATATTAGATGATGAAGCTGTTGAAACAGATACACAAGATCTTTATAACCATGTGATAGTTGCTGGATTTGGTAGAGTGGGATATATGGTAACAAAAATGCTTACGGCAGAGCATTTAAGTTACGTTGTTGTAGATATTCAATCGAAAATAGTCAAAGAAGGAAAAAGTGATAGTTTTCCTATATATCTTGGAGATGTTACAAGATGTGAAATTTTAAAATCAGTAGGAATAGAAAGAGCTCAAGCTCTCGTGGTTTCAATAAAGAATGAAGTTACTATAAAAAAAGTTGTTTCTTTAGTTGCAGCAAATTTTCCGCATGTAAATATTGTAATACGCTTACCAGATCTGAGTAATGTGGAGGTTTATAGAGATCTAGGAGCTAGTAAAATTATTCCTGAAACATCTGAGATAGGATTGCAGCTAGGTGGAGCTGCACTGAGCCTCAGTGGTATTAGCGAAAGTGGAGTTACGTCTTTAAAAAGTAGATTTAGAAAAGGCAATTATAGTATGTTAAAAGACCTTGGTAGTGATAAAGATGAATGACTACTTTTCTAATTTTATGTACAGAAAGCTTCAAGCTTTATTGAGGTTTTGCCTATAGTAAATTACGCACATAATCAACCAAGTTAAGGAAAGTGCAAACCAAGTGATTGCATATTCCAAATGCTTCATTGGCTGTATAGCTAATTTGCTGCCAAAATTGTTCGGCCACAATATACACTTCTCTAGCTTAATACCTAACTCATTGGAAATTTCTTCTGTACTCAGGGTAAACCATGTATTCGAAGCAGTATCGTTCTTGATAAACCAATTTTTGCTTTTATTGCTATCGCAATATAAAGTTCCATCTGCAACTACTTTTTCAATTTTTACTTTTTCCTCTTTTTTTTCTTTAACTATTCCTTTGTTCACTAACATATAATTTCCAGTAGTGAGCAGCATGGGAGACAACACATAATAGCCGTGTTGCCCTGCAAAAACATATAGTTCTATGCCACTTAGAATCCCACCAATCTTGACATGCCTATAGTTAAATTTTTCAAGGTCGTTATTGGACAACAGATGAACAACAGGAAGATTCATATTTTTGATAATATTATTCTTCCAGTTCAATCTGAATAATTGCCATAATCCTAATGAAAAAAGGAGCAAACAAGGTACAATTAAAATAAATACTATCTTTTTTAACACTCTATATTTGTGTTCTTAAATAGTTTTCAACACCCATTAGTTCAATAAGATCGATCTGCTTCTCAATCCAATGGAAGTGCTCTTCTTCATTTTTTAACATCTCTTCTAATAACATTACACTAACAAAATCTTTTTCTTTCTCAGCGATAGAAATCGTTTCTTTGATATCCTTAATACCTTTTCCCTCTAATTTCAAATTAGCTTCTAAGATTTTTTGTATTGTATCTTTTGTAAACTTTCCATCATACTTTGAGATTCCATTTGTATCTTGAAAATTTGGGACTCCTTTAAACAACAAAATTCTTTCTGCCAACTTGTTCGCATGTTCAAGTTCTTCGTTAAGCTCATTTTTTACCTTTTCTGCAAGTCTATTAATTCCATTGTTTTTGAGAATCGCAAAATGCAAAAGATACTGGCGTACAGAAGTCAGCTCATTGGTCAATAATTTGTTCAAATGTTTTACTATCTCTTCATTCATAATCTTCCCTTAGTTCAATTCATCAGCATAATTTATATGATAACGATAGTTATAGCAACTCATTTAATAGTTCCTTTGATAACAACCGTATTAAATAGCATGTCGTGGTATGTCTGTTTTTTCTTAGAGAAGCAAGCAACTAGATACCAATAGAGGGTGAGCAGCACTATAATTACTTTCAATGCACTCAAGACATTCACTAATACCTCCTGATCTTGCAAAAATTCAGTAAGGACAACTACTACACTGTTTAATAAAGGAAGAAAAAACTGGGAAGTGCTTCTATCAAAAGCTAAATTCAAGTCTATTTTAGAATTATCTAAATTGATAGTATACATATTCATTAACTGTTGACCGGGAGTTGCTTGGGCCTTTGAAGATATAAAATATGTGAAGTAACTACAATTTACACACATGTATGATAGATGTAAGATCAACGGAGAATCCTCTAATAGCAGTATAATTAATAAAGTTGGAATTAATAAAATTGCTACATCTATTAAATATGCGCAAAAGCGCCTTTGTATACTGGCAATCTCTGTCATCACCTATCTTCTAAATACTTTATTATAAAATCTGTAAGTTTATCAAAATGTTGAAAACATAACAAATCTTCATAACCGCTTATTGATTGACCGTATATAATAGGTAAACAATTGGCATTTTGTGCACACAGAACATCTGTGATGCTATCACCAACGAAAAACACATTTTCTCTATTTATAGGTAACGTACTCTCTTCTAGTGCAAATAGCAGTGGGGTTGCAGATGGTTTATCTTCTGCAGTATCGCATGACCCAACTACTCTTTCAAAGTAAGAATCTAGTTTAAAATAGGCAACTTCTTTACGTAAATTAGTATTTTTCTTATTACTTACTATTGCTAGATAAATATTGTGGCTTTTCAGTGTCTGCAACATTTTCTCTACTCCTTGATTCAGAGCAATGTTTTGCAATAGTGCATCATCTAAATATTGTTGGTATATCTGATTTGCTTTTTTCCACTGATCGCCAAATAAATTGACCATATAGCTCTTTCTCGACTCATGGGAATTTCTATCGGCAGCTTTATTACTATACCCCATTGAGTTTATGGTATGCTTAATAGCATTAAAAATGTTATCTTGAGTGTCAACTAAGGTATTATCCCAATCGAATACTACTGCTAATTGACTATCTTTCATCTCTTATATGGTTATACATTTTAACTTAAGTAAGTAAATAGCATTTTAATAAAAAAAATATAAATAGAACGCTCTACCACAAGTTATGTTAACTGTTTTTTATATAATTAGCTAATATACTGGTTATATGATATATTTTAATAGGTAGCAGGTATGGCGCAGATATCTAAAGAAAGTGTTGAAAAAAAGTTTAAAGATGTTTTTGAACGTTCTCCAGGTGCTTTTCCAGAAGGCACCTCATTAGAAGAGAAGGTTAATTATATTGCAAAAGGAACCAAGGCTCTAAAAGCTGTAAAAAGTAAGGAGCTTGGGAACAAAATGGAAAATATTGCAAAGTTAAACAAAGAACTTGAAAAACGACAAAGACAGAACGACGAAGAAATAGATAAACTTAGACGATCAACACAAGAGTTAAGGAAAGAGTTTGGTACAAGTAAAAGAAGTAGAGCGGGTGCAATACTGCAAGAAGCTAGGCAAGATACGCAACTATCAAGGATTGAAGGGTTGCATGATAATCTAGAGTTTCAAGAGGCAGTTAGCAATCTTAAAGAAACTACTGCAGAAGGTGAGCAGTTTGGGCGAAGTGGACAAAAAGAGACTTCTGTGCAAGCAGACATACAACTACCGGGAAATGTGTGGGCTCAAACTCCATCAGAGCCTAAATCACAGGTTGTTAGTCCTTCAGCCAGTAAGGACTCCACAGAAGTAGCTGACACTCTTGGAAAAACTTCAGCAAAAGATAAGAGTTTTAAACAGAGTGGACAAAAAACTTCTGAGGTTTCTGCACAGACGGATGAAGTCCCATCGGAGCATAATGCTGGTTTCTCATTGAGCAGAAATCTTAAAAGAGAGAAATCTAATAATAAAAAACTTGAGCAAGGTGAAAAGGATAGTGCACCTCAGCCACAAGAAAATCAAAAAGAAGAAGGGCTTTTTAGTCTCTTGAAGCGCTTTGTTAAGAAAATATTAGAAAAACTTTTAGGTGAAGATGAAAAGAGCGTAGAGAATACTCATGACATGAGAGAAGCTGCTCAAAGAAATACACTAAATAACGAGGTGCAACAAAAAAGTATGGATCAGAGTTCTTTCATAAATATAAATGGAAAAGAGTTCAATTTAGAACCGGAAAAGGCTTTTAATTATCAGGATAAAGCTCTTAAAGTTAGTATTACATATAATAGTCCTGAGACAAAGCAAAATCTGCAGCAAGATACAACTTCTCTCAATATTGCTAATGCGATTAACTTAAATATCAATGGTAAGGAATATAATGTACAACCTGGTGAGTCTTTCAATTATAAAAGTCCCGGCTTAGAGATCAGCGTAATAAACGGTCATCAACAAAGTAAGAACTTTGATAGAATTTTAAATCAGGACCAAAGTGTAAGCGAGGGTTTGAAGCAGGCAACAAATCTTGAAAACCCAACGATAACACCTGTTAATACTCCTAAAGTAAATACAGGTCGTGAAAGGTGATCCGCTTTCAAGCTTCATTATACCGCCGCGAACCGTCATACCGCAGGTATCTCTAGATCCCGCTGCGGTATGACGATTGTCATCCCAGCGCCCCTATGATGTCATTCCAGCGCTCCTTTTTTTGTCATCCGAGTAGCCCCTATGATGTCATTCCAGCGCTCCTTTCTCGTCATCCCAGTGCCTATTTCTTTGTCATCCCAGTAGCCTCCTTTTTTTGTCATCCCAGTGCCCAGACACTGGGATCCAGAAAAAAGAATGGCGTCATGTAAGTAGCCTCCTTCTCCTGTCATCCGAGTAGCTGACACTGGGATCCAGGAAAAAGAATGATGTCATGCAAGTAGCCCCTATGGTGTCATTCCAGTGCTCCTTTCTTGTCATCCCAGTGCCTATTTCCTTGTCATCCCAGTGCTTGACACTGGGATCTCATTTTACTTTATGATGATGTCATGCAAGTAGCTGACACTGGGATGACAGCAGTCCTACGTCATACCACGATTCATTCGCGGTATCTCATCCGCTAACAAGAGATCCCGCTGCGGGATGACGGTTGTCGTTTAGCTATAAATGTTTAAGAAATTTACCAAATAAAAAAAAAGGCAAAAGAAGCCCCGTGGTTGGCTAATTACTTACATTATACTTTCAAGTATGGCGTTTTTTTATTCTA
>DWUL01000024.1:0-16659 GCA_018249735.1 Luehdorfia japonica | reverse complement strand
ATTGTTTTGGTGAAACGTGGATTGTGGCAGTCATCTGTTTTTGCAGTGAGTGCCCAGTCTCTGACTACCCTTATGGGTTACAGTCGTGATCTTATGTATGTATGTATGTATGTATGTTAATTATTAATATGTATTATAAATGCCAAATTTACTCTCTGTGTCTCTCTGTCTGTTTCTTACCTTTTCACGAAGCGACTGTTGAACTGATATCTGCAAAATTCGACACAGAGGTAACTGGCATCCTGGAGACGGGCATAGGATACTTCTATCCACGAAAATCAAATAGTTCCCATGGTATTCAAAAAGCCTATATCTTATAGCTTATATCGCGGGCGAATTCGCGGGTATCAGCTAGTTAGCACATAAATGCGTCGGCTCTGTACTACAATCATAAAAAATACCAGCAAAATGGCATTTCGTACGGGAAGTGACGCGAACCGGATATAACTGACACTGGCACCACAATAAACTAGCAATACTAAACATGAAAACTCGACTTATACACACATATAACAAAATTAAAAACCACAACAACTTCTAGTTGGCGCAGTCATGAAAGTGTGTATGCGTACAATTACTATTAACCACCAGCGATTTGTTTTTATATTTAATATTATATGCGAAAGTAACTCTCTCTTTCCCTCTGTCTGTTTCGGCAAATAAATAAGCTAAAGGTTGATATTAAGCGGTAACGAGATCCTCGACAGTGACCACGTTAACCTTAAATATTTCTATTGTATTCTCGTTTGTTAAACCAACATACAAAAAAAAAGTGACACATTTCTCAACGGCTATTATGAAACAAAAGAATTGGGAGAGCTATCCGTGTACACACGTTTTGGCGTAATCCAGTATCTGTTAAACAAGTTTTTACAAGACACGGTTTGGTTGTTTTGGACATTTGGAGGAGACTTTGTACAAGTTTTGTCTTACAGAATATTTACGACCCCGAAAGGAATTACAGCTGTGAACAACTTAACTGTGTATTTAGTGTTTCATTATCTAGCTAATGAGGGGCTATCCAGCAAACGTTTATTAATAACTTTTAAAATAGTAGCACTGTTTGCTTAAAAGTCAAGCTAATCGGGTATTTCATCCAAGGTTGACATCTCGCTTCCCTTATTTGTACAGGCCAACAACTTAAAAAGAGTTAACAAGTGCCCATCACTATGATAATTAATTTATTCAGTTACATTTAGTATCGTTATTAATAGAATTTATTAACAGTTATGATAATGAGTTAAACATAAGTTTTTAAATGGATAGATTAAAGATATAAAATTAAAAAAGATATTTTATTTTAAATGTTTCGTAATTAAACATACACCTACCGTACTATTCATTAATAAACTAAATCTTAATATGTATGTTGCCATTTAGAAATGCCTAGAAAGACGTGTTAGATCAAAATTAAAATTTTTATTTTGATAGTTTATCTAAAATCATGGGTGCCTAAAGAACTCGTCTAGAAAATTATTATTTTTATTATTAAGTAATGATTTGCTATGTTCACGGCGCTGTAGGATCTAATTGTAAGGAAATATGAGCATCTATTTTATAAAATTAAGACTGACAAACGGGCACACAGGGACACGATCCACCAGACATAACATAAGCAAACAAACCTACAAACCACCGCATAAATTTCAGCATAACAGTAAAGCTACTCACTGATCCGGTCACCCATAACTCAGAATCATTGAAATCGATCAACGGAGCGTGCTATAAATCGGGACATATCGATTCTATCGCGTCTCGTCGTATCGACAAATATAAATTTGTCACTGGCTACTCGGAAAAAGCGCGTAGTTCGAGCTGACCTTATAAATAAACAATAACATTGCCCTTCCTATATGGTCACGTACACCGTAACATTAGTCAAGGCTCCACAGTCGCTTATTTATAAGTCACGACATTCCGAAAAGAACAAATTCCAATTGATTTCAACTGCGAGAGACAACATCATTACAGTAAATTTTGCTTATGCTGTAATATCTTATGGAAGCACCAAGAATTTGAATTAATATGTGACAAAAATTCATGAAATATATATTATAATTTTTTTGAAAAGTGCTGAAAATATTATAAAATTTTCACATTTTATCATGTATATTATAGATTCGGTGCGTATAATAAATAGGTCTACTCTGTTCATTAGCATAGGTTATGGCTCCACTAATAAACAGAGTAGACCTATTTATTTCTGAGAGCTATCTAATTTTATCGCTGAATAATTTGGGATCGCTATTCTGGTGCATGCCTTTGTATTTGAATTTATGTTAGAGATTAAAGAAAAAAAGGAAACATTAAAGGCATGTTAAAAAACTTATTTCTTTTTTTTAAATGACAGTACCGTATTGAAAGAAAACCAAGAATTCATTGAATTGTGTAGACAAATAATTTGTTTATTATTACGTTAATAATTAAAATATCTGTTTGTGTGTAACATAATTTTTGGTAAATATTAGATTCACCGCAATAAATTAAATAGTGGGGGATCATATAATCAATAATCAAAAACCGAGCATACCACTGCAATACTTGTAGACACTGTCGGCTCATTCTGCGTAGATCGGACCAAGAATAATAATTAAAAGTTGAAGGTACCCCGGATCAACTATGGAATCAGGACGTCTGACACCTCAAGCCCACCCTAGGGCTGCCACCAGTAGTAAAGTACTGTACATTATTTCAGGGATAATACTTTATGAGAACAATAAAGTACGTGAAAATACTTTATTTCACTTATAATGACTATTGTTAAGATTAATTCGGATCAGCTGAGCGACTTAACTATGAACTGAGTACTCGTTTTTGAACGTAACCTAGGTTAGGTTACGTTCAAATGTCAAAATTGTTAACTGCAAAAACTCAATTCGAATATGGATGATCTTTACGGTGAAACTGCTCATAGGTAATTTGTGAAATTAACAGGAAAATAAATCATATACATTTGTTAAAATGTCTTCAAAGCTTTTTGTCCTATCTACTAAGATTTCTTCCGTCCATACAGATAAGGTTTGCCGATTTTGGATTACGTTATATCTGCTATTTGGATGCTACAGAGGAGTAATTAAAGAAACTTGAGCGATTGCAAGCGCACAAGTTTGTTTAATTAGTAATATCTAATAATAAAATAATAGTAATAACTTTTTTAATAACTTGTGCATCATTTTCGGACTAAAGACATTTGACCATGTCTCTTTTTATCGCAAGCAGCTTAAGTGGTTTCCAATCCGTTTTCGCAGGAACACTCGAATCCTCGGTCTTCTTTTCAACATACTTCATAATTCTTGCTCTCCTACATATTTGCGAAATAGATTTTATTCTGTTCATTTTGCTGATGAATTTGCAGATTCCTTCTAAAATTCCCATCCTTCAAATTCGAATTCTATTCCCATTCCTTCTCCGTACATGCAGTACGGCCCTATAATTGTCTTTCTAATAATATTCGTGAAGCTAGCACAATTACATGGTTCAAGAAACAGGTAAGAAAGCAATTTTCAATATTGCCACAATAGGTTTAATTTGTATTTGAATTTTTTTGGTTATATAATTTACATAATTACTTTCTCTGTAATATTAACTTTGTTTGTATGGATATCTTTATAAGTATTATTTTAAAATTGCACACTAAATTTCTATTTTACTCCTGTCCAGTAACATGCCTGATGGAAGAAATTTCAGAAGCCTTGTTACGGTACAGTTTAAGCAGTGCCTTTGTGCGCAATTTACTATATTTTTTTTGCCCCATGTCCCAACGATGGCGAAAACCAACAATTTGTGTTTTACACATATCTTGGCTCCGGCTGGGATTCGAACCGAGGACACGCGGCATAGAAGTCAGTACGTCGTCGTAGTAATTAATTTAATAAATTATTGTATTTTTTTGATTGTATATAAAACATTAAGTAAATAAATAAAATATTTACCTATTTCCCTCGACTGTTACTATATATTTTAACAACTCAAATTTAACAGGATCAAATTTTAATCAACGACGTATTTACTCCTTCGTACTACAAATAGTTATTACTTAAGTCAGTGAAGTTACTTAGTGAAGTTGACCTAAAAAAGCGGAAAACTTAAGAGCGGTATGATCAATGAACTAGTTTGCATTCGCCGTTTGACAAAGAGCGCTCTTCTGACCTTGGTCTTTCGCGAACTACCCAAGACTATAGCGAGATTGGAACAATTGCATCTGTAACAGTGCTAAGTTCCGGATCAGTGTTATGTTTAATTTGGAACACCGTGTCAGAGTAACTTATTAGGTATTCATTATTAAAAAAAAAAATATTAAAATATCAGTAGTATTTTCCGTCTTTTCAAGCCAGAAAAGGAATAAAGGAAATAAGGATTTTCTGATTTTACATAATGCTTTAAATACGTAACTATTTTATCAGTATTTATTAGTCTTTTACAGCGCTATGGTTAATTTTTAATATAATTAAATAACACGCTTGTTCTTCGTATATTCTTTAATAATGCACAATGAATAAATAGAAATTACACCTTAATATTTAGTTCCACGATAGCCTAGATGAATTAAGGGAACGGTAATTCGGAATTATCGCGCTTGACCTGTAGCCGCTCACACATTTAATAACATAGCAAATGAGTATTGCAAAAAAATAAAACAAAAAATGTATGAATTAAACCGTGCATCTAAGAATGGAATAATTTAACATATTTGTTGATTTAAATAAATCTTAATCTTAATTTACGATGTCGGTTAAAAATATATAAATACTTTATAGCTTATTTTAAGTAATTATACTGTTAATTGTCCATTTTTATTTTTCTTGCTAAATTTCATGGACTATAACTTAAATTAAGCGAATCTACCTTATTGTTCTATAATTGAATTGTATGAGATTGAATAAACTTTTTGTTAAAATTTATAAAATTCCGACAAAGTCTGCGATCCAACCTGTGCCACCGTTATTCATGCTAGTGATGAATACGATTTTAACGTAGTTGTCTGTGCTCGTGTAATCCGCAGGTGTTTCAGAACAATATTTCGATATCAAGTTGCCGTTTCTATCAACTAATTGCACGTAATTTTGGTCACACACAATGCCTAGGTCGAAAACTTCGAAATGTACCTTTAATCGAGTGCCATGTGGGGTTTCAAGCTCCCATTCACATGTGTTTTTTTGGCGATATACTGCTGGATACAATGGACTGGTAACCCGACCTACTACATTATGCAATTTTCCACCACACCCGCGACCTTTGTCGGTAATAACGTAGTTTAAGTCAAAATTCACTAGATTTCTATTAACAGGATGATTGTATATAAGTAAATTTCTTTCAGTGGAAAATGCTGTTGTATAGCTAGAGAACTCTTTAACAATTTTAGTTAAGCTTGGAGCGCTGGTCTTGTCACCATCGAATATTTCTAGGTACACATTATCATTGAAATAGTCAGGTGTGGCGTAGAAAAAGTAAATGGCTATTGTATAATTTTCAGGAGCAGTTATAAGAGTGTAGCAATCTTTGTCTTCTTCTGCTACTGTTGGATACATTGATTTTATCCTTCCTTGAGGATCTGTGTAGTTTCTTCCACAGAATCCACCAAAAACAAATTCAATTTCGAATCCTTTGTAAACTCGCAGGTCTAAGTCTGGCGTTGTTTGTAAATTGATAAAAGTATCTCCGGTGATGTATAAATCAATTGATTTTTTAGATCCGCATAATTCCGAATTTCTAGGGAAAGATTGATCGTAAAAATTGGAAACATCAAAAAAGCTATTGAATTGTGAGTTCAGAATAAATTCTCTACCGAGTGTAACGTTATTCGAGTAAGGGCTGCTTGTTATTATCAGTCGATCATTGCTACATTTATTGATAGCCGTAGAGCCCGCTCGTAAATCTAGGTTCTTTACAGTAAGACGCACTGTAGAGTATTCACTGTGTGAAATTAAGCGATAAGAGCAATGTAGGCCCCGCGGAATATATCCGGAATCGTAATAGGGTGATTTTAAAATTTGAACACTATTAGTAACTGTATAAAGAGACTGACCACATACAGATGGTTTTGCCGTCAATACGGATTCAAAGCCCGAGCTAGCGATTTCACCATCTGTTATTAAGCGTACAGTCATATAATTAAGCGATGAATGTATTTGTGGGGGCAATGTGTGACCGCAATAAGTATCTATTATAAGACTGTCTGGATTTATTCCATCTCTAATTTCAATAAAATCGCAATCACATTTGTTAATTCCTAAAGCCGTTTGATTGACATTATAACAAGAGGATATGTGAAAAGATATGAATTCAACACTAACGACGTAGCCTTCGGGGGCTTTTACATACCAGCTACAATCTAAGTAATTTTCATATACAACACTGTTACCCATAAGAGGCGACTTTAAAGTGTGGCTTGATGTAGGGCTCAAATTGATTAATCCTCCACATCCAGCAGATTCTGAGAAACTAAAGACAACTTCGGCCTGAAATCCTTTATATGAGACGCTGCTGTCGGTCACGAATTGCAGAAGCATTTCATGCCCGGTGCTTTTAATGACTGTACTGGAGTTTACGTGACCGCACATTAATGCCAGACGTTTATTATCATCTAAAGACAATCCGTCGTACGCTGCGACATAGTCATTAAAGCACTCGACATTACTTTCCAAGTCAATGTAAAGAAACCTAAGCACGACTATTTTGTTTACGGGTGCTTCTAGTATCCATGTACAGTTCAGATTATTTTCGTACTTATCAAAAGTGATAACCGTATTATTGTTGACCTTACCTCCGCAAGAATAAATAGAATAAGATAATTTAAAGCCTTTTCTGCTGCTATATCTATCAGTGCTGAAAATCAGTTGAATACTTTCAACATTTTGTATAGGCGGAGGAAGTTCTTTTCCACAATATACGTTATATGAATAATCGTACTGACCGTTAGAAGTTATTGTGAGATTATCATATTCACATAATGGATACGTGCCTTCAATATCAAAGCTTAAAAATTTTATTTTCACATTATTGCCAACAGCCGTTATACGGTATTCGCATTTCAAGGACGGCAAGTATTCGTTTCTGTAGCCAGGACTGTATAGTATTTGTTCCTTTTCAGTGGCTAAATAATTTCCTCCACAAACTGCTGCCCATTGTGCTCTAAATCCATCTAAGTTAATATCAGCGTCAGTGCGGAAGATAACTTTCATTCGATGTAAAGTTGAGTTGTACGTTGGTGGTAGTCGTCGGCCACAGAGTTTGGCAATTTCAATATACTCATTATCTTTCCAGTCATAGATAATTAGCGCATCTTTTGTGCAATTTACTCTATCTTCGATTACGAAACGCTCAATGAATTTAAGAGAGATTCTGTTACCCAGTTCTGCGTTGATTTCCCAAACGCATTCTTGATTACTGTCGTAATTTTTGGGATAGTTAGGCGATGAAAATTGATGTTCATATTTTCCGAGTAAGCCTCCGCATTGACTTGTGGCAGTTTTCACCATTACTTTAACTTTAGTATTATTTTTAATATTTGAGTGATATTGAACGAATGTATTTGTAAACATGGTCACTAGCGGATTTGGAGGATATTTTTCTTTACAATAGTCACCAATAATTGTAGATAATTGTGCCATACCTTGACTAATTTCTATGTATTCATCAGAGCAATCTAACTGGAATTCCCCTTCTAATTTAATTTCAATTTTATTATTTGCTGGTGCAATGATAATCCACGCGCAGTCTAATGAGCCATTATAATTGTTTGGTAGGTTCAAAATATTTATAGGTTCTTCGCTTACATGGATGACTCCACCACACGGTTGCATTTCCCATTTCAAATAAAAGCTTAATGCGGAGCCTTTGTTTTTGATTGCTTTGAAGTCTATAACTGATGACGGTAATCTGTAGGTCACATCTGTATAATTCCCACAAACAGTTCGAACAAATGTAACATCTTTTTCATTGGTAACCGCAGACTTTATAATTAATCGTGGGTCAGTAAATCGACAAATTTTGCTTGATGAAGACGAATTTACTTTCACGTGAATCATAAAAGTATTAAGTTTAGGTTCTGATTCACTGTTTTGATAGTTGTAGTGCCACTCACAAATATAAGATCGTTCGAGATCTGGGTCGATTAGTTCTCCAGTTTTCCCGCTTAAAGTACCACCACATAAGGCTTCTTCGTTAGAAGTAAATTGAGCTTTAAACCGGTGAATTGTTGATCCTAACGGTTTTAACCACAAGTACATTCCCATCTTACTTCCTGATGATTCAAAAACTTTTGACGTCAATGTGTAATTAGCGTCAGGTATAGTTTGTATCATTGCAAGGAAATTTTCATCATTGTAAATTCCTATTCGGTGATTTTCTATATCGAAGTCTAAAAGCTCAAGGCGTACCCGTCTTGTCGTATCCGGCAATTTTATTTTCCATTGGCAAAATCGCAATGAGGTATGTCTTGGATAGCCAGGTGTAGTTAAATATCCTTCGGATGTTGTGATTGTACCACCACATGTGGGTCTCGAAGTAGTAAATGTCATTCGGAATCCTCTGCTTTCAGACATTTGGTCCCAATCGTTAGGTTTGCCAATAAGCAGCGCAATAATTACTTCATTAGTAAATGACTCGATAGGTGTCGTGTATGCTTCTATATCATCGTTGCAAAACTCTTTCAGTATCGTAATAGTGTTATTTACAGGCATAGATTTTTCGGAGATTGTAAGTTTCGTAGCACATGGTACTTCAGATTCAGGTAGGTTAAGATCTTTGAGCTGAAGTTTTAATGCGAGTACCGGTGGTCCAATAATTCGCCATTTACAAACTGAGCCGTATGGAAGTACTTGCATGTGTGGATATCCCGGTGATGTTAACTCACCATGATACGCTATAATTGTACCGCCGCATACATCGATCGATATGTTAGCTTTAAAACCATTCCTTGGTTCAGATATTTGGGTTGAATATTTAATGTATAATAAATTGTTACTAGTCTTTATTGTTCCAGGTCGTTCGCCGCAATATCTCCCTTTTAATGGTGAGAAATGTGATGACCCGTCTCGAATTTCAACAAATTCTGTAGTGCAGGAATCTTTTCGTTCCAAGTCAAACCTTTCGATAAAATCGATTCGAAGAATTTCACCTGGGGGTCCGTTAAAAATCCAAATACACTCCGTATACGGCGAGGGTACAGATGGATAAGAAGGCGAAGCAATAATTTCCCATGGGTGATCCATGTCTAATGTGGATGAGGTGCCGCATTCAATATTCTTTTCTTCAAAGCGCAGTCTAAAGTTTCGGAAAGCATTTGTAATTCTCATATTGTTGGCTACATAACTTACAAATACTGCATTACTAGATGAGATGATTTCATTTCTATTTTCATGCGAATATCCGCAATATTTTCCGTCTGCCAATAGGGGTGATTCCTTTGATTCGCCGTTGCGTATAATAACATATGATGAGCAACTGCTGTTAGAATTTGTAATATTGAACTTTTCAAATGATAGTTGAACATTTCGCCCAGGTCTCACTTTAAGAGTCCATTCACAACGTATTTTACTAAAATATACATTCTGGCTATCAAGCCATGTTGGTTCTATCGCACCAGATGTTCCAGAAAAAAGACCTCCGCACATGGATGCTACTTTGGCTGAAAAGCCTTTTCGTGTTATCGATGAATCTGTTTTAAATTGAACTTTTAGATATATTGATGCGTTTATTGCCTGATTTACAGCACCAAGTTCACAAACGTTTTTTAGATATGTCCACTCATCTAAATTATTGGAAGATAAGATGGATAGACGATCTGCGTAACAACTTTGTGTTTCTTCCAAGGAAAATTCTTGAAAAGTCAAAATTAAATGCCGTCCAGGTGTTGATTTGAAAATCCATTCACAATTTAAATTATTTTCATATGGTTCTGGATAATTAGGAGAAGTAAAAATAATATTACGACCCGGGGTTACGATTTCGGTATTATTCGAACCACAGTTAATTTTATCGATTATTTCGGATTCTATGACCTTATCAGCTTGTGTCCAACGTAAATGGAAGAGAGATCCTCTATTTGATTCTCGCAGTTTCAATTTAATATAGACAACACTCGAAGACGTCTTGAACCGTTTTATTTGGTTAGCAAGTATTCCACATATCGCTCCAAGAAGTGGAGCATCTTCATTATAACCATCATAAATGGCCAAGTGGTTTATGCACATTTCTACTTGGTTATGTATTTCCAACGTGTCTATGCGTAAATCAATAGCTCCGGAATCACTTGTAGTAATACGCCAAGAAAATTCACCTTGGCCCTCGTATTGATAAGGGTACATTGGAGAAGTGATTTCACCGCTTGTTAGACCAGAAATTTCATTACCATGTAGAAACCCGTAGTGAATTAAGAACCCCTGCCCAGAGACTTTGCTGTCACTATGAAACTTTATGAATAGCTTGCTTGCTGAAGTCGTATTAGTAGGGACTTGATTACCACAAAATACACCAATTAGTTGTCCACCGCCATTATTTTCACGCACTTCTAAATAATCTTCATTGCATCCTTCTGAATATTCCAAGTCAAACCTTTCAAAGGTTATGTACACTCTGTTACCGGGTGAAGTGCTCAGTATCCATTCGCAATCAGATCCAAAAGGATACGATTGCGGGTAATTGGGTGAAGCGATGGTGCCTTCTTCCGACGTCAAAGTTCCTCCGCAGGCCGATGTCAAAGTTGAATATTGGGCGGAGAATTTACCAGAAATATTACCAATGTAAGTACCGAGCTGTATAGTCATGGCACTACCATGGCTTACGATCATTGGCGGAACTTTATTTCCACAATATTCATCAATTAAGGGTGATTCAACATCGTCACCATCAAAAACTTTAAGGAAGGATGATGGACATTCTCTGTTTGTGTCAACTAAACTATCTTTAGGAAGTGTCATATGGGTTATGGTAAATTTTATTTTCAGACTCGGTTTTGGTGCTAATAAAGTCCATGTACAACTTTCATTCGAATGGTTAACAAATAAGTCATTACTTATTATTCCATCATGATATGCTGTTATATAGGCACCGCAAGTCATAGTAAAAGAAGCTTTAAAACCCTTAGCAGACCCGTAATCATTTGTTATGAATTGTATTAATAGTCGGTTATCTTTTGATATAATTTCAGAAATATTTGACTTCGGACAAATACGATAGCTATAATTCGACGTCAATATATCATCCGCCTCGTAAATTTTAATCATATCACCACATGACGAAGTATCTTCGTTATCATCTATTGAATATAAATCGAGATCAAGAATATTGAATTGTATTCGGTGGTTTTTAGGTACTGTGATTGACCAAATACAATCTAAGTTGTTATCGTAATTTTTTGGATAATTTTCAGAGTAAATTATGCCTGAACGAGATTGTATTTTACCACCACAGCTATTTCTAAACGAATCAAAGTGTGAGTTAAAAAAAACATTTCTGAGAGAGGATTGTTTAACAAATTTTACTAAAATAAAATTAGAACTTCCTTGAACTGATGACATATCACGGTGGCAAATTTTTGTTAAGAGTGGAGTGTCAGAATTTTGACCATTATAGATCTCAATTGCATCTACTGTGCAGTTTTTAGAGTCGGCTATATATAAATCTGTAAAAGTTATGCCTGCCTTAGTTCCTACTGGAGTTTCTATTATCCACTCGCAAGCTATCTCTTTCTCTGCAACGTTCATACTTTTATCTAATGATAGGCTGCCAAACCGTTTCTGAATATGACCGCCACAACCGTATCTTACCCATTCCAAGCGAAAACCGGGTCTGGGGAAGTATCCGCCAGTTACGAACTTAATTTGTACATAATTGCTTGGTATACTCAACGATTTTGGCATTGTAGAACCACAAAGTTTTGCTGAAAATGTTGTGTCCAAAAGTTCCCTAATTTGTACGTAATCTGTATCACATACCGCTGAAGGCATAATACTGTGTCTCGTGAGCCATGGGCGATAACTGCGAAACGACTTGAACACGTTGAAGTGTGTAAACGTAATATTAATTTTATTGCCCCTAGGAACATTAATTGTCCAAAGGCAATTAGAGTAAAGGGGATAATTACTAGGAAAGCCTGGACTCTCAACAATTCCATAGCTACCTGATATGTTACACTGACAAATTGTACTGTAGTTAAGCAAGAAGCCTTTACCACTTAAATAAATATCAGAACGGAATTTAATATAGGCAAAATTACTGTTTGTTTCAATTTTATTCAAAGCAGGTGACATAGAACAATGCTTACCCAGACTGACTGCGTCACTGTTTCTACCGTCAAATATTTCTACGTAATCGTCCTTACAATTTTGCGTCTTCTCCAAGTCTAACTCCGTGAATGAAATTCTAATACGAGAACCACTACTTGTTACTATTTTGTAGAAACATTCTGCGTTTTCGTTGTAGTTGTTAGGATAGTTAGGTGATGAAATCGATCCAGAAGTACTGCTAAGTGTACCCCCACATCCTGTTATGCTACCATCCCATTCAATTTTAAAACCACGTCCTGATAAATAGAAGTCAGAATGGAAGTGTAAATATAAGCTATTTCCTGTCGATATGATACGTTTTGATTTGAAATTTCCACAATACTTGCCGATTAAAGGAGTATTTTCTGAAGCTCCATTTCTTATTTCTAAGAAATCCCCTAGGTCACAACGATCACGTATAGGACGTTCTAGATCGAATTGGGAAATATTAAGCAGAATTTGTTGTCCAAAAGGTACGGTGATTATCCAAATGCAATCTCGGCCACGTTCATACAAATTTGGCCATCCGGGCGAAAATATATTGCCATGAGCTTTGATATACAATCCACCGCAGTGCAATTTTTCATCCAGAAATGAGAAGGAAAGTGAGAAACCACTTTCTGCTATGCTGCTGTCGGATTCGAATTTTATCGTAAGTCTGTTATTAGAAGAAGTAACTGCAGGTGGTAATAAAATTCCACAGTATCGGCCAAGTAAGTTACGTTGATTGTCGTCGTCTATTTCATACAGTTCCACGTAGTCATTATTACATGATTGTGAAACAGTATTTTCTAGGTGGAATCTATTCCACGTTAACTTTATGTGCATGCCTTCGGGAGCGATTAGCATCCACGTACATGTTTGGTCATGTTTGTAGTTAGTTCCAGTATCTGATGGATGATCAATTACTCCTGCTTCTCTGTGTATACCTCCACATTCCGTGTCTATTGTCGTGTAATTAGCGTAAAACCCTGTGCCTGTAACACTCATATCAGATTTGAATCGTAAGTACATATAATTCAAAGTTGAAGTTTGCACAGGTGGTATGTGTTCCGAGCCTCCACAGAATGTTCCAAGCAGAGTTGAATTGATGTCCGGTCCGTCTCGGATTTCCAAATTGTCGTATTGGCAATTAGAGTATCTGTTATTTTCAATGTCAAAATCTTGAAAAGTTAGTTGAATTGCTTTTCTTGGCGTAGTGCTAATTATATATTCGCATATTCTGTTTTCTGGGTAACTGAATGGATAACCCGGGGACTTGATTATGCCGCTGTCGCCGTATAATGTTTTATGGCAAATGGTCTCATAAGTGATTCTAAAGCCTTCTGAAGACATGGTATGATCAGATTTGAATTTTATGAATAACGTGTTTGAAGATGACGTGTACGTTAAAGGATAGTTTTTCCCACAAAACTTACCGAAAAGTCGGGATTCGGAAGAAGGACCATCGTAAATCTTCAAGTAGTCATACTTGCATCTGAATGAATTCTCTAGCGAAAATGATTTAAATGTTATACGTATTTTAGTATCTACGCTCGTTTTAATTTTATATTCACAAAGTATGTTATTAAAATATTTTCCGTTGTAAGTTGGGGACAATATTTCACCCCTAGTATAGGTGAAATATCCACCGCATCCCGGTATACCTTCTGCTGGAGCATACGCTATTTGGAAACCGTAACCAGAACCGTATGCATCCGAATGGAAATGTATTAAAAGTTCTGAGCTGACTGATTGCACGGGCGCAGGTTGGGTTGAGTTACAATATTTTTCGAGAAGTGGGTCAGTGACGTGTCTTCCATCGTAAATAGCAACATAATCAAAACTACAGTTAGCATGTGCTTCAATATCAAGTGCGAAGAAGTGTAATTGTATTCTCTTTCCAAACATGGTCGTCAAATACCAATAACAGTCCCGATTCGGCGGGTACTTCCCTGGGGACCCAGGCGAGCTGATGTGACCATGACTGCTTGCGTCGACCTCACCTCCGCAAACTGGGTTTATACTAGTCCAGTGTAAGGCAAAGCCATCCTTGGCTACAGTTTGGTCTGACCGAAACCAGAAATATAAATTATTATGACTGGATATAATATTTCCACCTAAGGGGAAAGTGGTACCACAAAATCGTCCTATGAGTTGACTAGCTGAACTTCGACCGTCATGTATTTGTAAAAAGTCATACAAACAGTCCGGATTTGCTTCTAAATTAAATTTACTAAACGTAACATTGATAACTTTATCAGGCGCAATGTGAATCACCCACGCACAACGGGCATTATGACTATAAGTTGTATTGGATACTGGATATATTATGCTACCTTCCTCGTGGTTTAACACACCACCACAAAGATTAGAATGTAACTGACAAACATCACCAGAAAAAAGTGCAGTACACTCGCATCGGAATCCTCTGGGATAACTTTCATCAACTCGGCAGCTCCCTCCATTACGACATGGGTTATTTGCACATACATTAGCGGGATTTTCACAGTGTACCCCGCTGAAGCCTTTATGACAGATACATGTATAGCCGGCTCGAAGAGAATGGCACTGCCCGTGTTCACCACACGGGTTGCCCTCACAGTGTTGTGTTGTATTACCTTCAGTAGAAAAGTAGCATCCATGACTACCTACGCCGTCGCCATCCATACCGTCGGGACAAGTACACCGTACCATTCGTCCCCCCAACGCACTCCAGTTGTTAATGCAAGTCGCTGAAGGGTGACAACCACCGTTATCCATATTGCATGAGCCTGTCCAAACACAGGTAACTCCATCGCCTTGAAATCCAGGAGGGCATGGCCCGCAGACTCTTGATCCAATTGTATTGTGACAAGAGACGAAGGGACTTGTGCTGCAACCACCGTTAGGTAAAGTGATGCACTCGTCGATATCGTAACATGCATATCCATTACCTTCATAGCCTGATGGGCATTGACCGCACCGAAATGAACCGGGAAGGTTGATACATTCAACTTTAGGAATAACAGAACATCGACTGCCTTGGGAAAGTTCACATTCATTAACATCGGTGAGGCAGGCGATACCTGTGCCGTTCGTAGTCCAACCTTGATCACAAATGCATTTGATTCCGTCTCCCGAAGTTACAGGGAAACAGGTGCCATGTCCACACATTTCGAAGTCACCACCTGAGCAATCTTTCGCTTTCCTTGTACAATGTAGCCCAAACCATCCAGATCTGCAAAAACACTCGTACGATCCTGGTCTGTTAATACAAGTAGCGCCATTTTGGCAGCCTAAATCAGTGCCAGCGAAATTTCGACACTCATTTACATCTACATCACAATCAGTTCCTTCCCAATTTGGCGGACAAAGACAGTAATAGCCGGTCATCAAGCTTAAGCAGGTACCACCATGTTTACATGGATTTGTCTGACAGTTATTTGTTATTCTATTAACTTGGTAAGACTGCAAAAGTGAAACTCTGTTATTCAATCGATTTATTTTTCTTGCAAGGAATGAAATATTAAAAAGAAGATCACTTGGCAATGAAAATTGTCGTTTTTCTAATCTTTCTAGGCGTTCCAAAATTCCATTAGGCCCCTGATTGTCCTTTTCAAAGTTACCGCTTGACGATGGTTGATAGGGGTCGGTGTTAGTTGTGGTATTGATATCGAGTAGTTTCAATTCTCCTATAAACACGTTTGATTTGGGGCCGTTAGGGCGTAAATAGATGTTTTTGTCGAAGGCGGGCTCTAAAATAAGGTCTCCATCTGTTGTCTTGATTTTAGGTCGATCTTGATGGACTTCACATTTGACACGCACAACACTAACAGTTATTAGGCAAAAGTACGGAAAAAATATCCAGGACATGATCCATACGAGTAGCGCTTCGCACAAGTATCTGCGGACTGTAAGGTGGTACACTGATTCTATGAGTTAATATAATAAAGGGGCGTCTTCTGTACCAAACGCCCCTTGCTCGTATTACATGTTTACAGCTAGCAAGCCACCTGCATTTGAGTTATCATGTTGATACAAAGGTACTGTTGTACTGTGATAGGAATATTATAGTAAAGTTTTAACTAATAATGTAAGGGGTGTAAATTTTTTTAATTTTTTTTTTTGGATAAGGTGACGGGACAATCAAAACGTATATCATAATTATTACAGAACATCACAAGTCTACTGTTGAAAATAGGCCTCCTTGAAATTATTTTATACGCTAAAGCTGTTGCCTTTGTTTTCTTAGAGATCTTCATAATTACATCACGCAGGGAAATTTCGAGTTTTACTCTCTCCATAGCTCGCGTACTTTTACATTTTAGCAATGACGATTCAAAATCCCAGCTCACGGTTCTATAAAAAGGTATGGAGTTTTTGTAAAATAGGGTATCAATCCTCTGTAAACTGCAGAGCAGCACATTAGGAT
>DWUL01000023.1:0-16705 GCA_018249735.1 Luehdorfia japonica | reverse complement strand
CTCAACACCAGCTTGCAAATGGTAGTTCTTGCTTTCACTGCTTTGTTCCTCAAAAGATTATGAACAGGTTCTTAGACGATGTTCAATGTTATTTTCTTCACAAACTCTATCAAATATGTGTTGGAAGGCGTATTTATGGCGCTTCTGATTTGTAAATTGTATGCCATTATCTGTCAAAATAGTGTGACGGTAAAATTCTAATCAGATTACCAAAAACTCAGCAGTTATAGGTTTTGTAGCACTTTTATGCAACTCAACATACGTAAATTTGATCTATTGCAACAAACAAATATAACTTTCCTTCTTCTGTTCTGACTTCTGCAATATCAATATGCTATAGGATATTGTTTGAATTTCTTTCTTGGTTTAACTTCACCATCGACATCTGGTAGTCTGCTAATGTTGTGCCTTTGTAAACAACGATGTAAGCTGGAGCGACTCAAATGTGGGATTGAGGTTTGCAAAGCGTAGATCTAATGGCAATAGAGTATGCTTACGAAATGCAACACTCCTCTTCTAAAGTTAAAACAGTTGATCTTGGCTGTTTTGGCCCCATATTCACATCTTTAGTGAATGAGCGTTTTCTCCATTTGACAATAGTTTTTGGTTTAAGGTTTGGAGAGTTTTGCTATGCTCTCTTTACTATTTTGTATTGCTCTACGAATCGTCTCTGCTGTTTTGTCGCACCCATGTAACCATAATTCCTCCTTTGATGGTATTGTTTTCTCATATTTTATCATACCATCACACTCTGGGACTGTACATCTAATACAATTATAGAACAAGCTTAAAAGTTCTGGTAAAGTAGTTTTATTTACAAAGAATATGCTACTTGAAATTGAAAAGCGCAGCATAACAAATGCATTGTGGAAGTTGCAAGAAGCAGATCAAAGGGAAATCTTAACTCTTATACAGAGATTTGAGTTGCCAGAAGTACTAGCAAGAATATTGGTTACTCGTGGTGTTAACATAGAAAATGCGAGCGACTTCTTATATCCACTAATCAGATCGCTATTACCAGATCCCTTTCACCTTCTTGATATGGATAAAGCTGTTTCTCGTATAATACGGGCAATAAAAAATAATGAAAACATTGCAATATTTGGTGACTATGATGTTGATGGTGCAACGTCGTCAGCATTGATTAACAGGTACCTGAGAGCAATCGATATACACTCTATAATTTACATTCCAGATCGTGTTGATGAGGGCTATGGATTAAACACAGATGCTTTATTACAACTTAAAAAAAACGGGATCGATTTATGTATTTCCGTTGATTGCGGTACGCTTGCATATCAACCAATAGAAGATGCAAAGGCTTTTGGTCTTGATATTATAGTTGTCGATCATCATCTTGGTACGGAAAAGTTACCAAGCGCCATAGCAGTTGTTAACCCAAACCGCCTTGATGAAAGCTCTCCTTATACTAACCTTGCAGCAGTTGGAGTGTCATTTTTGCTGATTATTGCTCTTAATAAAAGCCTACGTGAGCAAGGATTTTTTACCAACAAAAAAGAACCAGATTTATTTGATCTGCTGGATTTAGTTGCCCTGGGAACTGTCTGTGATGTTATGCAGATCACAGGCCTCAATAGAGCATTTGTCTCACAAGGATTAAAAGTTATGTCAGCAAGAAAAAACGTTGGCTTGCGTGTTTTATTTGATGCTTTGGGAATCCTTGAAAAACCAAGTGTTTCGCGGTTAGGATTTAGCATTGGACCGTGCATAAATGCTGGAGGAAGAATTGGAGAAGCGTCGCTCGGTGCAAGGTTGCTTTCTACGGATGATGAAGAAGAAGCTCATTCAATCGCGCTAAAATTAATAGATTTGAATAATGCAAGAAAAGTGTTAGAAAATGAGGCTCTCTCGGAAGCTACAACACAGGCGAAAAAGTCTGCGCAATTAGGTGTAAATTTTATAATGGTAAGCGGCAACTGGCACCAGGGAATAATTGGTATAATTGCATCGAGGCTAAAGGAACAGTTTCACTTACCAGCAATAGTGATATCTTTAAATAATGGAATAGGTAAGGCAAGCTGCAGGTCAATTTCTGGAGTTGATATCGGTGCTGCAGTCCTTTCCGCAAAGTTTACAAATTTAATTATTGAAGGTGGTGGCCATAGTATGGCGGCAGGATTTTCAATTAAAGAAGACAAAATAAATGATTTGCATGATTTTTTTACTGAAAGATTTGCAAACTCTATAAATGAGAAAACTTTAAAAGCTGATAGTATAGTAACTGCTAAAGCAATAAACTTGTCTCTGTGGAACCAACTGCAACGCTTGGGACCATTTGGAGTTGGGAATCCTGAACCAAAGTTTATCATTCAGGGAGCAAAGATAAGAAAGCCTGAAGTTATAGGAGTTGACCATATAAAATGTTTTATTGCTGATGATAATGTTATGGTAAGAGCTATTGCATTTCGCTCTGCAAATACTCACCTTGGCTCTGCTATCATGCAGGGTAATGTTAAAGCCATTTTGGGTAAAATCTCTATAAATTACTGGAATGGCAATGAATTTGTACAATTTTTAATAGAAGATGTATTGACCATTAGTTGAGTTACTATTTTACAATAACTACCTATCAATCTCACCAAAAACTATATCGATTGAGCCAATAATTGCTGCAACGTCGGCAAGCATGTGTCCTTTTGCCATAAAATCCAAAGCTTGTAAATGTGCAAAGCCAGGTGCTCTTATTCGGCATCTATAAGGTCTATTGGTACCATCTGAAACTATATACACTCCAAACTCACCTTTTGGTGCCTCAACAGCTGTGTAAGCTTCACCTTTTGGTACGTGATATCCTTCTGAGTAAAGTTTAAAATGGTGAATCAGAGCTTCCATAGATTTTTTCATCTCTGCTCTTGGCGGTGGAGAAATTTTTCTATCTTCAGTTTTTATTGGGCCTCCAGGCATTTTCTCTATACACTGCTTCACCAAGCTAACAGACTGCCTAATCTCTGCCATTCTAACTAGATAACGGTCATAACAATCGCCATTTTGGCCAATAGGTATATCAAAATCTAGCTGATCATATATTTCATATGGCTGGCTTTTTCGCAAATCCCAAGCAAGCCCAGCAGCGCGCAACATTGGGCCACTAAAGCCCCAATCAAGTGCCTGTTTAATTGATATTTCACTAATTCCTACAGTGCGTTGCTTCCATATCCTATTTTCTGTTAAAAGTTCATCAACATCGTCTATATACTTTGGAAATTGCTCTATAAACTTTGCAATATCCTCAATCAAGCCTTCTGGAACATCTGCTGCAACTCCACCTGGTCTGATGTAAGCTGCGTGAAACCTTGCTCCTGAAGCTCTTTCGTAAAATTCCAGTATTTTTTCTCTTTCTTCAAAGAGCCATAAAAGAGGGGTCATTGCTCCAACATCAAGCGCTTGAGAAGAAATGTTCAGTAAATGATTTAGTATTCTCGTCAGTTCACAAAACAAGACACGTAAATACTTTGCCCTAATTGGCACTTCACATTGCAACAATTTCTCCACACAAAGTGAATATGCATGCTCTTGTGACATTGGTGATACGTAATCAAGGCGATCAAAATAAGGCAAAGCTTGAAGATACGTTTTATGTTCTATTAATTTTTCAGTACCGCGGTGCAAAAGCCCAATATGGGGATCTGCCCTCTCGATCACTTCACCATCCATCTCTAAAACAAGACGCAACACTCCATGTGCAGTTGGGTGCTGAGGGCCAAAATTTAACATCATTGTCTTTAGATCGGGCATGTCCAGTAGTTTAAGATATTAAAATTGTATAGGCTAAAGTGCGCTCAAAGTCAATAGACTTCTTGCATATGCTACAACTATCATTCAATAGAAACAAAAACTTTTACAATGCTAATAAGTGTTGGTAAAACTAAGTTACTTTAGCTATAGAATGACAAAAAAGGTTTGCATTAGCCAAATTTTTAGTTGAGGTAGCATAAGAGGTTAAAGGAAAAGCTTTGTGTTAATGGATTCATTTCAGGTATAATACAGATAATACCACAATACTTACAAAATGGATCATGTTGTTAATGCGTATAATAGACTTAACACTCCTATAGTCAGGGGAGAAGGGGCATATCTTTTTGATAAAGATGGTAAAAAATATTTAGATTTTGCTGCAGGTATTTCTACAACTTCTTTAGGGCATTGTCATCCATACATTATAGATAAGCTGAAAGAGCAATCGAGCTCATTATGGCACTGCTCTAACATTTTCACTATTCCCGAGCAAGAAAGACTTGCCGAGCGTTTAACAACCCTTACTTTTGCAGATAAAGTTTTTTTCTGCTCAAGTGGGCTTGAAGCAACAGAAGCTGCAATTAAGTTTATTCGCCGTTATTTTTACTTGAAAGGGCAAGCAAAACGTAATCGTATTATTACAATTGAAGGAGGGTTTCATGGCCGCAGTATTGCTGCAATTTCTGCTGGAGGCAGTGAAAAATCACGCGAAGGTTTTGCTCCGCTCCTTTCTGGTTTTGATAAAATACCAAGAAATGACATTAAAGCTTTGGAGAAAAAAATCAGCGATGAGACAGCTGCTGTGTTTTTAGAGCCCATACAAAGCGAAGGTGGAGTATATCCACTAGACGTAAGATATCTTCAAAAAGTAAGGAAAATAACAAAAGCTCAAGGAATAATTTTGTGCTTTGATGAAGTGCAATGTGGATATGGACGCATCGGTTCTTTATTTCATTATCAAAATGTCGGCATTGAACCTGATATGCTAACCTGTGCAAAAGCTATGGGTAACGGTTTTCCTCTAGCTGCATGTTTAGTAAAAGATTACATAGCAGAAGCAATTACTCCAGGAACTCATGGATCAACCTATGGTGGTAATCCACTTGCCATGACTGTTGGTAATGCAGTACTCGATATAATGCTAAAAGAAGGCTTTTTTAATCATGTTAAAAGAATTAGTAAATATTTAAAAGAAAAGCTGTTGCCTTTAGCTAAAGAATTTCCTGAGATGATTTCAGAAGTTCGTGGAGAAGGGTTACTAATGGGAATAGAACTAGCAACTCCTGTAGCTGATAAAGTTATTAGTCGATCTCTTGATAAAGGTTTAATAATAACTAGGGTTTCAAACAACAAAGTAGTAAGGATAACCCCACCACTTATCATTGAGGATGAGCATGTGAATGCGGCGTGTAATATGCTTTATGATTTATTTTTTAAGATTAAAGATATATAAAATTCGGCAATATAAGTTCAGGCTTGCAAATGCCTTCCATAACATGTAAAATTAATTTTGTTTTTTATCACAATAACATCGTACTTTAATGGATTGGTTATTGGTCTTAGTATTATCAGCAATTTTTATTTTGTTAATTTTATCGTTTTTGTTCTCAGGAGCAGAAATAGGCTTAACCTCAATTAGCCGTTCTCGAGTTAATAAGCTAAAATTAGACGGTAACAAAAGAGCCAGGATAATAGACCGCTTATTAAATAGGAAAGAATTAACAATAGGAACGGTATTGCTCGGCAATACAATTATTAATATTACTTGCTCTGCTTTATTTACAGCAATATTTATCAATCTTTTTGGAAATGAGGGCATTCTCCTATCAACAATTATAATAACATTTTGTATTTTATTGTTCTGCGAAGTTCTACCAAAAACTTATGCTATTCAAAATCCTGAAAAATTTGCATCATTTTCTGCTTATTTTGTATTGTTTTTTGTAAAGATTTTTTCTCCATTGACGCTAGGTATTCAATTTATTGTTAACCTCATCCTGAAATTATGTGGGCTGCATAAAGACAAGGAAGTGATATCTGCAGCGGATGCAATGCGTAATATGATTACTCTTCACCGCAGTGAAGGAACTATGTTACAACAGGATTTAGATATGCTAAGCAGCATACTTGATTTGGCTGAAACAGAGATATCACAAATTATGACCCATAGAAGAAACCTATTTTCTCTTGATATAGATCGGAATAAAGAAGAGTTAATAAGAGAGATTTTAACCAGCAGTCACAGTAGAGTACCTTTATGGCAAAAAGAACCAGAAGATATTATCGGTGTAATTCACGTGAAAGATCTAATAAATGCCTTGCGTGAGAAGGATAATAAAACAGAAGAAGTTGACATTGCCCAAGTTATGTCGAAACCTTGGTTCATACCAGAAAGTACGCTGCTTAGCGTACAACTTCACAACTTCCGTAAGAACAGGAAACACCTTGCACTTGTTATCGATGAATATGGAGCATTGCAGGGGATCGTAACCCTTGAGGATATATTAGAAGAAATAGTCGGAGAAATTTCCGATGAGCATGATTTGATTACGGAGAATTTTATAAAGAAAATATCTGATAATGTGTATCACATAGAAGGGGAATCTACTATTAGGGACATTAACAGGCAGTTATACTGGAATCTCCCTGATGAAGAAGCTACAACTCTAGCAGGTATGATTGTGAATGAAATAGAGCGCATTCCTGACGAAGGCGAGGAGTTTTCCATGTATGGTTTTCGCTTTAAGATTTTAAAAAAAGATAAAAATATTATTACTGTTGTTGAAGTGCAAGTAAAAACTGGTAATACTAGTAGGAGCAATTAATTAGTGGAGTTTCATGGAAGATACAGTAAAAATAACGGCTGAAGAGTTGAAGGGTTACGTAGAGAGAATCGAAAAACTTGAACAAGAAAAGAGGGATGTGCAAGATCACATTCGTGATGTATATGCAAAAGCCGCAGATGAAGGTTGGGATACAAAAGTGATGAAACAAATTATTAGGCTGAGGAAGATGGATGATGATGACAGAGAGGAACAGGAAATATTGCTTGATACCTATAAACGTGCATTGGGAATGAGCTACGAAGAAGAGTTAAGTGAATAGCAGAATTGTAATTGGAATAAGTGGAGCATCTGGTTCTATTTACGGTGTACGTATCTTAGAAGCGTTGAAAGATGTCGATTATGAAACTCATTTAGTGATAAGTCGTGCTGGAAAAATAACTCTAGCTCATGAGATTAAAGAAAAACTTGAAGATATTACATCACTTGCAGATTTTTACTATTCTGAAGAAAGAATAGGAGAAAAAATAGCAAGTGGTTCATTTAAAACCTCAGGAATGATTGTAGCACCATGCTCTATGAAGACAATGTCTGAAATCGCATCAGGTGTTACTTCCAATCTATTGACAAGGGCTGCAGATGTAACGCTAAAAGAAAGAAGAAAATTAATTCTTATGGTGCGAGAGTCACCACTACATCTTGGGCATTTACAAAATATGTTAAAATTAACGGAGATGGGAGCAATAATTGCTCCACCAGTGCCTGCTTTCTATATTAAACCAAAATCGTTGGATGATATTATTAATCATTCTGTTGGCAAAGTATTGGATTTATTTGATATAAAATTACCTGACTTTAAGGAGTGGCAAGGAAGTGACAATTATTATTGATGGTAAAAAAATAGCAAACGACCTATGTGAGAGGCTATCACAAAAAATTGATATTTTAAAGAGAGAGTATAACGTTTTTCCTTGCCTGAAAGTAATTCTCGTGGGCAGCAATCCAGCAAGTCAGGTTTATGTTCGCAACAAACAGAAAAAAGCAGAATCAATAGGCATAAGTTCTGAGACCATTGTTTTGCCTAATAATATTTCAGAAGATGAATTGATTGAAAAAATCAATGAATTAAATGAAGATCCATCTGTGCATGGCATTTTAGTACAGTTGCCTTTACCAAATCATATTAGTGCAAGCAGAGTAATTAACACAGTAAATGTTGAAAAAGATGTAGATGGCTTCCACGATGAAAACGTTGGTAGATTAGTGAAAGGTGAAAAAAACTGCCTTATACCTTGCACTCCTAAAGGTTCTTTGCATTTAATTAAATCAATTGAAGAGAACCTTTCCGGTAAAAACGCAGTGGTGATTGGTAGGTCAAATATCGTGGGCAAGCCAATGTTTCACCTATTGCTGCAGGAAAATTGCACTGCTACCATCTTGCACTCACAGAGTAAAGATTTAGCTGAATATTGCTCTAAAGCGGATATAGTAGTTGCAGCAGTCGGAAAGCCAAATTTTGTTCAAGCAGACTGGATAAAGAAAGGGGCAATAGTGATCGATGTTGGCATAAATAGTGTTAATGTAGGAGAGCTTGTAGGTGATGTTGACTTTGAGGGAATAAAAGGGAAAGCCAAAGCTATTACCCCAGTACCCGGAGGCGTTGGCCCAATGACAATTGCATTTCTAATGATGAACACTGTCATTGCTGCTTGCTTGCAGAAGGGAGTTGATGCTTCTAATTTCATTAGTTGAGGTATGAAGAGGAAAGCTATATGAAGATAGAATGTGCCACATCTCACAATTAATAAAAAATTGAGATTTTTGAAATTTCTCAGTAGTCAAATTTATTAAATATTTAGGATCATCATCATTCTACCTTATCCAAAGCCATTTTATACCTTTTTATCCCTTCTGGGGTAACCTTTTTTCAGTTAGCTATAGGTATAAAATAATGGAGTATGTCTCTCCATCATTCAACAGCAATTACAGTATGTTTTTACAAATTTGAAAATTAGTGTTAAATAAAAATATAAATGCAAAAGGAAAAGAAATGATTGAACTTAAAGGCCAAGAAATTTGTGCAGGCGGAAATAAGAAAAATTTGATTATTTTTTTACATGGTTGGGGCTCAAGTGGCGATAATTTCATTCACCTTGCTAAAGTTATGAGCAAGTTTTTACCCGAGTCATATTTTGTAGCACCCAATGCTCCGTTTGAAAGAGAAATAGGTGATGGTTATCAGTGGTTCAGCTTGGAAGATCGTAGTGAGGAAGCGCTATATAATGGAGTAAAAAATGTTACATCAATTGTAAATCATTTCATTGATACAAAATTAAAGGAGCTTAATTTAAAAGATACGCAACTTTCTTTAGTTGGATTTTCTCAAGGAGCAATGCTTGCAATACATACAGCTCTCACCCGCTCTCAATCATGTGCATCAGTTGTTGCATACTCTGGTAGGTTTCTTTCACCTTCAAAAACTGCACCAGGGATCAAGTCAAAACCTAACATATGTGTTATCCATGGTGATGCTGACGACGTGGTACCTTTTTCGTCTCTCGACTTAGCGGTTAAAGCTC
This sequence comes from Luehdorfia japonica, assembly GCA_018249735.1. Taxonomy (NCBI): domain Eukaryota; kingdom Metazoa; phylum Arthropoda; class Insecta; order Lepidoptera; family Papilionidae; genus Luehdorfia; species Luehdorfia japonica. The sequence goes on along the minus strand of DWUL01000023.1, from coordinate 7,587 downwards.
TGAAAGAAAATGGGGTAAATGTTGAAGGGCACCCAATTCATGGATTAGGGCATATTATTAATGAAGAAGGGATAAAATTAGGAGTAGAATTTATCAAGAGGAATTTTAAAAATTAATTTTCATGCACTTGTTTTGCTTTGGTTATGGATATGTAGCTAAATTTTTATCGGGAAAACTACTGAACTTAGGTTGGAAAGTTAGTGGCACATCAAGAAGTAAAAATATACAAGATGTAATCCTCTGTAATTATGAGAAAGTTAGCCAAGATCTGCTTAAAAGCGCAACGCACGTTTTAATTTCTATTCCTCCAGATGGCGATGATGTTGTGGAGAGATACGGTGATTGCCTGCAAAATGTCAAATGGTTTGGTTATTTGTCTGCAACTAGTGTCTATGGTGATCACTCTGGTAATTGGGTGAATGAGGAATCTGAAACAAAACCTATAGAAATCAGAGGAGAAAAGCGCCTTAGATCTGAAAAGAAGTGGCTGAATAGCAAACTGCCTGTACATATTTTTCGTTTAGCTGGAATATACGGTCCTGGTAGGAACGTGTTAATTGACTTGCAGCTTGGCAAAGCAAGAAATGTGGAAAAGGAAGGGCATTTTTTTTCTCGTATTCACGTTGAAGATATATCGAATATTCTATTTTCTTCCATGCAAAACATAAAACCTGGTGAAATATACAATTGTGCAGACGATTTACCCACTACACAATCTGAAGTGATAATGTATGCAGCCAAACTTCTCAACGTTAGCCCTCCAGAGCCAATTAAGTTACCAGATTATGCACAGAGTTTTTATTTAGGATCAAAAAAAGTAAGTAATGTTAAAATTAAAAAAGATCTTAATGTCTCTCTAATTTATCCTAACTACAAGGTGGGATTAGAGAGTTTGCACGTAAAAAAACTGAAATCACATTAGAATGAAGTAGATAGACCTATTGTTTAGTTGTATCCGTTCAGCAAAGTGGCAAAATAGGTAGGCGAGATAAACCAAAAAATCAAGAAAAAGTAAGTTTACAACAAATGGTCAGTGCTTGACACTGGAATCCAGCCTTTCCATAATCATCAAAACATTGTATTTTAACGTAAAACAGCTATTTTTATGCTCACCAACTTAATAAAATTCCTGGATCCCAGTGTCAAGCACTGGGATGACACCATTTGTTGTAAACTCACTTTTACTCTATGGTTATACTACCTTGCCGCTATCCTGAACGGATCCCTTTGTGGTTGCTATTGTTTAATTCAGTGCTTTCAAGATATGTACTCACAGCATAACCCACCCCAGCTCCAAGCAATGCACCAATTACAGCGGATGCAATAAACACTGCAACAGAAACGCCAACAGGAATTAAAGCAGCAGCCCCTAAACAATATGCTGCAACTAGACCAATAACTAAACCAACTGCTGCTCCACAAATATAGTATTTGCTACTGCTTTTAAGTTTTTCTTGCGAGTTCGGCACCTCATCCTGCAATTTTACGTTTGCACCTTTACCGCTAATATTGCACTTAGTTAAATTAAGTGAAGTAAGATTTTTGAGCTTAGCTAGTTCTTTTACACCGTCATCGCTAATATTGCACTCATTTAACCTAAGTGAAGTAAGATTTTCGAACTTAGCTAGTTCTTTTGCAACTCCAACACTAATATTGCACTCAGTTAAATCAAGTGAAGTAAGATTTTTGAGCTTAGCTAGTTCTTTTATATCTTCATCGCTAATGTTGTTCCAACTTAACTTAAGTGAATTAAGATTTGTGAGCTTGGTTAACTCTTTTGTAACTTCAACACTAATCCTGCACAAACTTAAATCAAGTGAAGTAAGATATGTAAGCTTGACTAATTCTTTTGCAACTTCAACACTAATCTTGCACAAACTTAAATCAAGTGAAGTAAGACTTGTGAGCTTGACTAATTCTTTTGCAACTTCAACACTAATGCACCAATTTAACTTAAGTGAAGTAAGGTTTGTAAGCTTGGCTAATTCTTTTGCAATTTCAACACTAACCTTGCACTCAGTTAAATCAAGTGAAGTAAGCTTTGTAAGCTTGGCTAATTCTTTTGCAACTTCAACACTAATGCACCAATTTAACTTAAGTGAAGTAAGATTTGTAAGTTTGGCTAATTCTTTTACAATTTCAACACTAATCTTGCACCCACTTAAATCAAGTGAAGTAAGATTTTTGAGCTCAGCTAATTCTTTTACAATTTCAACACTAATCTTGCACTTACCTAAATCAAGTGAAGTAAGATTTGTAAGTTTGGTTAATTCTTTTGCAACTTCAACACCAATCTTGCACCCACTTAAATCAAGTGAAGTAAGATTTATAAGCTTAGCTAATTCTTTTGCATCTTTAACACTAATCTTGTGCCCAGCTAAATTAAGTGAAGTAAGATTTGTGAACTTAGCTGATTCTCCTGCAGTTTCAACACTAATCTTGCACTTACTTAAATCAAGTGAAGTAAGATTTGGTAGCTTAGCTAATTCTCTTGCAACTTCAACACTAATCTTGCACTTACCTAAATGAAGTGAAGTAAGATTTTTGAGCTCAGCTAATTCTTTTACAATTTCAACACTAATCTTGCACTTAGTTAAATAAAGCTCTGTGATGTTTGGTCTTTCTCTTAAAAAGTCTACTAACTTACTTACATCTATGTAATTTAAATCATGTAAAACTAAAGTGTTGTCCTGTATGTCAAATGTCATTTATCCCACCACATTATTAGAACATATTTTAACTTTACCTAATATTTCAACAAAAGTCTACTTCTTACCCTTAATCAACTCTAAAGCCTTCTCCAGATCTATACTCTCAATATCTGCACTTTTGCCCAAAGCAACGTTTGTTTTACCGCATTTTATATAGAATCCGTACCTACCGTCGCAGATAAAAACTTCTTTTCCCTTTTCATTGACCCCGAGAGATTTTAACTCTTTGCGTGGACTGTTTGCAATAATTTGCACAGCTTCATTTAATTGTGTGTCTAAGACCTCTTTGGAGCTTTTCTTAAGAGAAAAGTATCTACCATCATAGAAAATATAGTACCCAAATCGCCCAAGGCCTATTTTTACTTCCTTTCCGGTTTCAGGGTGTTCTCCAATTACTTTTGGCAAGGAAAGTAATTGAGTAGCGGTGCTCAGATCAATATCATTAACATTTATATCTTTTGGTATAGAAACCGCCTTTTTCTTTTCTGACTCATTATTAAACTGCAGGTAAAGCCCAAAAGGACCTTTTTTAATTACTGCCTCTTGTCCTGTTATATCATCTATACCTAAACTTTTTGGATATTCTGAATTGTCGTTACTGCCCGTAATTTCTTTTGTATGGTTGCATTCAGGATAGTTAGAACATCCAAGGAACACCCCGGCTTTTCCAAAGTTCAATTTCAATATGCCATCAGAGCAAGCAGGGCATTTCGTATTCACCTCTTTTCTTCCTTCTTCTGAACAAAACCAGTCGACTACCAAATTGTGAATGCCGCTGAAAACTTCATCATGCGTCATTTGCTTAACAGAGTTTACATGACCAAAAAATGGCACCCAAAAGTGGCCTAATTCTTTTTTCCAATCTGCATGTCCATTTGAAATTAAATCAAGCTTTTCTTCCATTTGTGCTGTGAAATCATACTCTACACAACGCTGAAAAAAGGTTTCTAAAAATATAGTAACGATTTTACCGCGGCTGCTTGGAATAAATCTTTTGTTATCCAATGAAACGTACTCACGATCTTGTAATACCGAAATAATTGTTGCATAAGTTGATGGGCGACCTATACCGATTTCTTCCATTTTCTTAACGATACTTGCTTCACTATAACGAGGTGGCGGTTGAGTGAAATGCTGTTTTGGCTCAACTGAAATCAGCTTGCATGCTTCCCCTTCCTTCATGGCAGGTAGCAGGCCTTCATTTTCGGCTTCCATGTTATCTTGATAGACTTTATAAAAACCATCAAAGAATATACTTGATCCACTTGCTCGCAGAATCACTTTCTGATCAGTAGAACTAATTTCAACTACCACTTGATCAAGAATCGCCGATTCCATTTGACTTGCAATGGTTCTTTTCCAGATTAAATAGTACAATTTAAATTGCTCTGGCGTTAAGTAATCCTTAATACTACCCGGCGTTCTATTGATATCAGTTGGCCGGATCGCTTCATGTGCTTCTTGAGCATTTTTGACCTTTTTTACATATTTACGAGGAGACTGCGGTAAATATTTATCACCATATAATGACTTAATTGACCCTCTAATTGAGTTTATAGCCTCATCTGCAATATGAAACCCATCTGTACGCATGTAAGTTATCAACCCTACAGTTTCACCACCAATATCGATACCTTCATATAAATTTTGTGCTACTCGCATAACATTTTTCACGTTAAAATACAGCTTATTTACTGCATCTTGCTGAAGACTTGAAGTAATAAACGGAGGAAGCGGGTTTCTCTTAACTTGCTTGCGTTCTACTGTGCTTACAGCATATTGCCTTGATTCAATCTCCCTGACTAAGTTCTTTGCTTCTTCTTCATTCTTAATATCAAATTTTTCTAGCTTTTTATTGTCATAGTGGCTTAGCATGGCAAAAAAAGCCTCATCTTTGCTATTTTGCATTTCTGCCTTTATGCTCCAATACTCCTGTGTTATAAATTTACTAATTTCATCTTCCCGTTCGCATATAAGCTTTAATGCAACAGACTGCACTCGCCCTGCAGACTTGCTCCCCGACAATTTCGTCCATAACAGTGGTGACAAACTAAATCCAACTAGATAATCCAAAGCTCTGCGTGTTTGCTGTGCGCGTACTAAGTCCATATTAATTTCACGTGGATTCTTTATTGCTTCTTGAACTGCTCTCTTTGTTATCTCATTAAAGACTACTCTATAAATGTTGTTTTCATTACTGATTGCTTTCTTTTCTTTTAATGTCTCTATCACATGCCAAGCCATTGCTTCCCCTTCTCTGTCTGGGTCTGTTGCAAGATATATATCTGATGCTTTACTTGCTGCTTTTACTAGCTCTTTTATATACTTTTCTGCTTTTTCAATGGTTTCATACTTTATAGCAAAATCATTATCCGGATCGACAGAACCATTTTTTGCTGGAAGATCCCTCACATGGCCAAAAGATGCAGCTACTTTGAACTCTTTACTCAAATATTTACCTATCGTCTTTGCTTTCGCAGGTGATTCAACTATTAATAATGCCATATTGTTAATTATTTTAGTACTTAAAGATAATATGTTGAGAAATATACGATGAAAAGTAAAAAAATATTTTAATAGGTCTTGTGAATTTTACAAAGTAGGTTGTTCATGGTTTCCAAAAAACTCTTGGGCATTGCTATTTTTAAGTGACTTTGAAGGCTCATTACAATAGTATATGATCGCAGCAGCAACCAGACAACAAGCTCCAACTGCTATTCCCACTGCTATAGCTAACCCAAGAAAGGTTTACCTGAAGGATAGAATAGGTTATAATGGCATATTAAAGAGATGAAAAATGCCAAGTCCATACAGTGAAGACCTCAGAGAACGAGTTCTCAAAGCAGTTGATGAAAAACAATGACGATAAAAAGAATTAGTGAAATATTTAAACTGAATATAAAAACAATATATTTATGGAGGAAAAGGAAAAAAGAAACAGGAAACATAAAGCCATCTTCAGGCTATCAAGAAGGTGACTGAGCCTCACCGGTGGCAGAATCTGGGCCACGAGGTCTTCTTCCTACACTCCATGTAAGAGCAGAAAGTGCCTCAAAAGAACTGCCACCTACCCACTCTGAGAAGTTATTATCTTCTCTTGCTTTCAACCAAGCAATACTTATTCATATCATCTGGGTAAGGTCAGTTTGTAAAACTTAATTTGTACGCTTCCTAGTAATTCTGATATAGTTACTTTAGTTAAAGTCTATAAAAGTTTATAAATGGCAACCTTAAGTGTAAGAGAAGCTTTATGCACAGCGATCAGAGAAGAAATGCAAAACGACCCTGACGTGTTGATCATCGGTGAAGAAGTTGCAGAGTATGATGGTGCCTATAAAGTAACAAAAGGATTACTGAAAGAGTTTGGAGAAAATAGAGTGGTTGATACGCCTATTACCGAACATGGATTTGCTGGCCTTGCTGTTGGAGCAGCATTTGCTGGGTTAAAGCCAATTGTCGAATTTATGACTTTTAATTTTTCTATGCAGGCTATCGACCAAATCGTGAATTCTGCAGCAAAAACAAATTATATGTCAGGTGGACAACTTGGATGCCCCATAGTATTTCGTGGGCCAAATGGTGCTGCAGCAAGAGTTGCCGCACAACACTCTCAATGCTTTGCATCTTGGTATTCGCATATACCGGGGTTAAAAGTGATAGCACCTTACTTTGCCTCCGATTGCAGAGGTCTGCTTAAAGCTGCAATTCGTGACCTGAGTCCGGTAATATTTCTAGAAAACGAAATAGCTTATGGACATGAACATGAAGTTTCTGACTCTGAGCTGTCAAATAAAGATTATCTACTTGAGATAGGCAAGGCTGCTGTTATACGGGAAGGAAAGGATGTAACTATCACTGCTTTCTCACTGAAATTAATGGATGCTTTAAACGCAGCAGATTTACTTTCAGGTGAAGGTATAGAAGCTGAAGTTATTGACCTCAGAACCTTAAGACCACTTGACACTCAAACTGTTATTAACTCTATTCAGAAGACTAATAGGTTAGTTAGTGTAGAAGAAGGATGGCCATTTGCAGGAATAGGAGCAGAGCTGTCAGCCGTTGTCATGGAACAAGGATTTGACTACCTTGATGCTCCAGTTATACGCGTAACTTGCAAGGATATCCCCTTACCTTATGCTACAAATCTAGAAAAAAAAGCATTACCACAAGTGGAAGATATAGTTGAAGCCGTGCATCAGGTCTGCTTTAGAAAAAAATAATTTTTAACTTCTAATACAATATATAAAAGCAATTTACTGGCAAAGTGTTATCGGAATTTATTTCTGTTTGTCCACTCCACATTGGTCCATCAAAGAAGTATTTCCACCTATACCACCCATTACTTTTGTCACAATAGTTTTAGCACCGAAAAATACAGCACAAAATATACCGAGTGCAAAAAGAGCTGGCCATGGCATTCTACCAAATATTGCAAGCAAAGCTGCACCTATTATTACTACGGTCATAAGCGGTCCGCCTATTCCCCAAACATAGCCAATAATATTACATATTACTTGAGCAGTTGTATCAGCATTAGTGTCAGCGGCAGCACTCCCAACATGAGCAAAAGAAATAAATAATACTATAAGAAAAATATTGAAAATTCTCTTGATTGTAGGGTTCATCCCTATACCTTAAATTTAGATATTGCAATTATACCTAAAATACTATAATTTTTAGTAAAACTAGCATAAAGATTGAATAACAGACGGTGCCACAAAAGTAGTTGACACACAACTGCACGAACATTGTAATATGGCACGATATCACATAGTAAACAATGTCATCCCAGTGCGTGACACTGGGATGACAAAGAAATAGTCACTGGGATGACATTATAGAGGTGCTGGCCTGACAATCGTCATCCCGCTACGTG
>DWUL01000022.1:0-15877 GCA_018249735.1 Luehdorfia japonica | reverse complement strand
CGCCAGATACGTGAGTTTTTTTGTCATTTAATCTGTACAGAGAAGATAAATAAATAGCTTCATTTTCATGATAAGGGGGCTGGCGAAGTTTGTAAAGCAATTTTTTCGTTTCTATTTCAATGTTATATGGTTATGCAAGAAGTCTATTATTTTTCATCTATAGCTAACGTAAAAGAGATATGCAAAAACTCTATTGATCCATAGTCTGCAAATTATTAATAACACTTACTTTAAAGAACCTCACTTTACGCTGATCTTTGAGCGCTCTTCTGTGGTATTTTGTAAGAGTATAACTTGTGAAATCGTCTTCCCTATAGATTAAAGAGTTACACTGCTTTATATGCGATGCTATCCACTCTGCATAGTCTTGATGATCGGTTGCAATGAATATTTCCCCTGTTATAAGTATTTTTTTTGCTAATAAATTTAAAAATTCCGTATTAATTAATCGTCTTTTATTGTGACTTCTTTTTGGCCATGGATCTGGAAAGAGGATAAAGAATCTTTCAACACTGTTGTCAGGAAAATTTGCAATCAATTCTCTTGCATCTTCTGTCCATATTAAAATGTTTTTTATGTTTTGTATTTCTATGTTTGTTAGCAAGCGAGAAACCCCCTTTAAGTAGGGCTCACATCCTATAAATAATAGATCAGGTTCATTGAGCACCTGGTAAAGCATATTTTCACCGTTGCCAAAGCCTATTTCTACCCATATTCTTTTGTGCGAGTTTATGATCTCTTCTATAGATTTCTTACTATTTTGGATAGAATATTTTTCCAATGTTTCATCAACATCCGGTTTTAATCTGGACCTTCTGGAAAACGACCTAATCCACTTACTATCCTTAAATAGCATATTCTTGATACATATACAATTTTCTCACTATATTTTATATAGCTCAAATAATTCTCGAAATAAATTAACGAAAAATTACTTGTCAATAATTATTAATATTATATAATATGTGAGTTCTAATAAAGTTTAAATTAAAGGTCACATTGCATGAATAATAATGATTCAGCCATAAATCTACCGGTTACTATCAGAAAGCTATCATCAAACAAGTTTATAGAAGAGATATTTCAAGGTCAATTTGAGGATCAGGATAATGTCTTATTTGAGGATTCTTTTATTAATAAAATTAAAGAAGGAGATGTGGTAGAAGGTGTAATTACAAGAATAAACCCTAATGACGTTGTGGTTGATATTGGTTTAAAGTCTGATGGGAGAATTCTGATCAAGGAGCTCGGGTATAATGATGAGGTTGTTATTGGCTCGAAAATTAGAGTTTATGTGGAAAGAATTGAAGATTATCATGGTAATGTTGTTCTTAGTCGTGAAAAAGCAATTAGGGACGAAAAATGGAATAAGTTGGAAGAAGATACAGTTACAAGGGCTGAAGTAAGCGGAGTTATTAAACGCTCAATTAAATGTGGCTTTATTGTTGATCTTGGTGACGGAATAAGCGCTTTTTTACCGCTGAGTCATGTGGATTTGAAGCAAGTAAAAGATGCGAAGCACCTTATTGAAACTGAACAAAAGTTCATCGTGCTTAAAATGGATAAGAAGCAGGGCAATATTGTAGTATCAAGAAAGCTGGTGTTAGAAAAATTGCACGCTGGTGAAAAAATTAAATTTTTAGAATCTTTAAATGAAGGCGATATAATAGAAGGGAAAATAAAAAGCATTACTCATTACGGTGTATTTGTCGGTATTCATGAATCAGATGTAGTGGGAGTTATAGATGGATTGCTACATATTACAGATATCTCTTGGAGTAGGGTAAGTCATCCATCTGCAGTTTTTGCTTGTGGCCAGACTATAAAAGTTAAAATTATAAAAATAGATAAGGAAAATGCTAAAATTTCCTTGGGTGTGAAGCAGCTAGAAGATAGCCCTTGGCAAGATGCAGAGTCAAAATATTCAGTTGATAGTGTGCATAAGAGTTATGTAACAAGCATAGAAGATTATGGATTGTTTGTTGAGCTTAGGCCTGGAATTGAAGGTTTAGTGCACTCGTCAGAGATAACTTGGGTTAAGAGTAATTTACCAGTTAGTAGTCTCGTAACAAGGGGACAAGAAGTATATGTAAAAATTCTCGGTATTGACATTGCTAAGAGTAGGATGAGTTTAAGCATGAAAAGGTGTGTAGATAACCCTTGGCAAGTATTTATCAATAAATATCCTCCTGGTTCTATTGTTTCTGGTGAAGTGAAGAATAATACCAGCTCATATGTATCTGTTGCTTTCAATGATTCTGAAATAGATGAGAGCGTAGAAGGGACAATATATGTGAAAGATTTAAGTTGGTCTAAAAATAGCTCAGATGAGATAAAGAAGTATAATGTAGGTGATAAAATAGAAGCAAAAGTAATAAGGGCTAACGTGAATCGGGCAAGAATTTATCTTGGAATAAAACAAATAGAGTATGATCCTCTTGAAGAACTGATAAAGAAAGTTAAGGTAGGCGATAAAATACAGGTTATTGTAGGTAAGAGAGAAGATAATGGACTAGTCGTTGAAGTTGAGAACGATGTGACCCTTCTAATAGATCAAGAGCATTTACCGGAAAATAAAAAGTTCTCTATGTCAGAAAAAATAGAAGTTGAAGTATTGGGTGTTGAAGAATATAACATAGTATTATCTGCTAAGTGATAAGGTTTACTTATTTTGGCTTCATATAAATGGCAACAAAGTCTGATATAATAGCGAGGGTAGCAAAAAGACATCCTTTTTTAGATGAGATTGTTATAGCAGCTATAGTTGATAGATTTTTTGGGATACTTTCAAGCACATTGAAACATCATAATAGAGTTGAAATTAGGGGGTTTGGTTCTTTTTCAGTTAGAAGTTATAACTTGAAAGGAACAAGCCATTTAATGTTACAGAAGTTTACAAAGAATCAATACTTTAAAACATATTTTCGTAGCAGTAAAAAATTATCTGATTTGATAAATGAATAAAAATTTATACCATAAATAAGATGAAAGTAGGGGTTTGAGTTTATACTGCACGATAGAAATTTTTAGCACCATATGCAAGTAGTAGAAATAGTTATACGTAATAACACATACAAAATATCTTGCGAGAGTGGGAAGAAGAGCCATTTATTACGCCTTGCTAATAATTTTGACAAGCTAGTTGGTTCTGTATCTCAAAAAACTGGAGGTAAGGGTTCGGATGCATTAAATTTCTTACTTGCAGCGCTAATTCTTGAGGATAAAATTTTAGAATTAACAAAGCGGTTAGATGAAGCAAATCAAGAGCGCGAAAAGTATAGAAACGAGAAAAGAATAGAATATACTGAGGTACTAGATAAGGTAAATAAGATTATTGAGTGCATAAAGGATTAGCTTCAATAAAGCAAGCAATTAAATTGACTATCTGACTATTTAAGCCAGGAGGGAGGTTTGTCTTACGAGTTATGTAACAATATAATTCGTAATCATCAAGATCAACTATTTTTTCGTATTCGATTAGTTCGCTCAAGGAAAATTTATCAAGATATTTCAATGCGAAATGCCCTAAAAGTATATCGGTTTCTTTGCAACCCCTATGCCAACTTCTATACATCAATTTTCTTCTGAGTAGTGAGGTATCTGTCATTACAATTAAACTTTTTTTAATTTAAAAGTTAAACTAAATACTTGTCAAGCGAGGCGCTTTTTAATATACTTAACATTTTGTTAAGATTTAAATATACAGGTGGAGTTAATTTCTAATCTTATCCATCAATTTAGCGATGGAATATATTATTTTTTATCATTTGCTTTAATAATTTCTGTCATAGTATTCGTGCATGAATATGGACATTATATTGTTGCTAAAGCATGCAAAGTTAAAGTTGAATCTTTTTCTATAGGTTTTGGTCCTGAAGTTTTTGGTTTTAACGATAAGTCTGGAACTAGATGGAAATTAAGCGCTGTTCCATTGGGTGGTTACGTTAAAATGCTAGGGGATACTAATGCAGCAAGCGTTCCAGGCGATCAAAAAGAATTAACTGAAGAAGAAAAGTTGTATTCATTTCATACAAAACCACGATACAAGAAAGCAGCAGTAATTTTTGCAGGACCTTTTGCAAATATGATACTTGCTGTTATAGCTTTTACAGTATTTTTTAGCACGGCAGGTTATTACCACACTCCACCGGTGATTAGGGATGTAATTGAAGGAAGTGCAGCCAAACAAGCTGGCCTATTACCAGGTGACACTATTACACAAATCAATGAGCATAAAATAAAATACTTTGAAGATATCTCACGTGTGATAATGTCGAACCCCAAGACGAGAATGGAAATTAAATATAGCAGAAATAATGAGGAGCGTAGAACTAGCCTGACTCCATTGACAGTTGAGGGTAGAGACGTCTTTGGCAATATAATAGAAAGAGAAACTATAGGGATTATTTCAGTCAATACATTAAAGCAGTCGTCTTTTCTTGGGGCTGTGAGCTTATCAGTAAGTGAAACTTACCACACTATGTGCTTAACGATCAAAGCTATCTTTCAAATTATTGTTGGTAAGAGAAGTGCAAGTGAAATAGGTGGACCAATAAAAATTGCAAAATATTCAGGGCAATCAGCCAAAAAAGGATTTATTATGGTTGTGTATCTTATGGCAATTATTTCAGCTAATTTAGCTGCGATTAACTTGCTACCAATTCCGCTACTGGATGGTGGGCATTTATTTCGTTATATTATAGAAGCAGTTATACGTAGAGATTTAAGTTTGAAATATCAAAAATATGAGGCTACCTTTGGTGCTTTCATTTTGTTCTTGCTGATGGCAATTGCAATTTCGAATGATATTAGGAGTCTTTTTTAAAATAAATATGAAAAAGCTATTTTACATACTAATAGTAATTTTTATCTCCTTTCCCGCTCTACTTGTTGCTTTAGAAAATAAGGAAAAAGTACAGATAAAAGATATCAAATGCATTGGCAATGAGCGAGTAAGCAATCAAACAATAGGGTTTTATATAAAGTTAGAACCTGGTAGCTATGTAGACGACGATGATATAGATTCAATTATAAAAGGTTTATATCAAACAAAGTTGTTTGCTAGCGTTAACGCTTATGTTGATGATGAAAAAAATTTAGTAGTAAAAATTCAAGAAAATCCACTAATTAACAAGATAATATTAAAGGGTAATAAATTATTTAACAACAAAGAGCTGCTAAATAATGTAATTCAGTCAAAATCGCTAACTATTTTCACTGAAACAAAATTGCAAAACGATTTAATGAATTTAATCACTACTTATAGAAATAACGGTAAGGTTGGTATTAAAATTGAATATGAGCTGAATAAGCTTGATGGCAATAGGGTCAATCTAACTTTTAAGATAAAAGAAGGCAAAACCTCTAAAATTAAGGATATAAGATTTATAGGCAACAAAAACTTTTCTGAAAATGAGCTAGAGCAAGCTATCAAAGTGCATAGTAATGACGTATTTAGTAAGTTATTTAGAGCCATTTTTAAAGGCGGAACTCGTTATTCACCACAATATTTATTGATTAATACAGAATTGCTCGATCGTTTTTATTCATCTAAGGGATATATTCAAAATAATATTCAACCGATTGTTGAGGTTGATAATAACAATCAGATAGAGTTGACTTTTTTGATTGACGAAGGACAGCAGTATTTGTTTGGAAATAATGAGGTTAATATTGAAACTGAAATTCAGGATTTGAGCCTAAAAGAAGAAATATTGGATTTTATAACAGAGGAAAACGATAAGATATTTAATAGAGTTAAAATTAATAATACAGTAGAAAAAATAAACAAATATTTAAATGAGAAAGGATATATATTTGCAAAAGTTAATCCAGAGTATGCACAACGTGACAATGTTGTAGATGTAACCTACAGAGTGCTGCCGGGTAAAAAGATTTATATAAATCAAATTACAATTGATGGTAACGATCGCACTTTAGATAAAGTGATCAGAAGTAAGCTAAGTGTAGCAGAAGGTGATGCGTACAATATATCTGAGATTCAAAAGTCACGTAAAAAACTAATGAGTAGTGATTTTTTTGAAACAGTGAAAGTAAATAGTTACGCAGTTAATGACGATGCAGTAAATCTTGACTTAAATGTTAAAGAAAAAAGAACTGCCTCATTATCTTTAGCAGGAGGTATGTCCTTTCCTGGCGGAGTATTTGTAAAAACTGATTTCACAGATCGTAATTTATTTGGTAGTGGTAAAGAGCTCTCTTTTGCTCTTGAGAAAAATAAATATTCACTTTCTACTAATGTAGAGGTTGTTGAAAATAATTTTAACGATTCTGATACATCACTAGGTGTGGGCATATTTTATGAAAAACAAGATAAACCACACACTAGCTTCGATAGTTGTGACATGGGATTTTCAACAAAATTATCATACAAAGTTATAGAAAACTTAACTAATTCCATTCGCTACTCTTACAAGTATAACCGTATAAACATGGATAATAAGGGTGGAAAAGACAATGACATTTCTGATATAATAAAGGGGCAAGAAGGTGAACATCAGATTTCATCAGTAGGATACACATTGGCATATAATAAACTGGATAATCTTTATGCTCCAAAAGAAGGATATTTATTGCGTATAAGTCAGGATATTTCAGGATTGGGAGGGAATGTAAACTTCCTAAAATCTGAGTTCTTGTCTTTTTACACGCATCCTATATTAAGTAAGATTGACGATAGCATAATACTACGCTTTAAGATGGCGGCAGGTCATGTTTTTTCTTATACCGATGAAGATTTAAACATTGGCCAGCACTTTTTTAAAGGGGGTAATGAGATTAGAGGGTTTGATCTTTCTGGTATAGGACCAAGAGCAATAGACAACAATAAAAGCTCGTTAGGAGGCAAAACTTATTTTAATTTAACACAGCAAGTAGATTTCCCACTACCAAAACTATATGACTATGCTGGTATCAAAGGCTCATTATTTGTTGACTATGCAACACTTTTTGGCTTAGATGATAAAAATGAGAAATATAAAGATCCATATAATGATAGTAAGCTTATAAGAGTGTCACCAGGTTTTGGCTTTTCAATGCCTTCTCCTTTTGGTAGACTTAGATTAGATTTTGGGTTTCCTTTAGTAAAGGAATCTTATGATATAATACCATCACCAAATGTTAAATTTTCTATTGAAGCAGGGATTTGAATGAAATATATACAGTTATTTATATCAGTTATTGCCTTAATTATTTCCTTATTTGTGGGGTATAAGTTTGCAGGATATCAACCTCAGAACACAAAGGCTGCCATTATTGATAGTGATAAAGTTATCAATGAATCCCTTGCTCTGCAAAACATACAACAACAAATAAAGGAGCAGAATTCTAGATTACAACAAGAATTTGAAAGTGAGTTAGAAAAACTTAAGCCATCAAAAGAAGAATTTGAACTTTTGTCAGAAGAAGCAAAAAAGGAAAAGACAGAACAGTTTAATAAGCATACTGTAAATGCTAGAGATGCTTACGCTAAAAAAATGTTGTATTTAGAAGAAAGTTATAGAGATGCAGTAGAGAGTGTTTTTAATAAGATAAAAGAAGTTGCTAAAAAAACGGCAGAAAAAGACAACATAGATTTGGTACTATTTATTTCAAAAAAGAACCAAGTTTTATACTCTATGGATAAAGTTGATTTATCGGATATGGTATTAAACAATATAAACAAGGAAATACCTGAATTTGCTTTAAAAGGCATTGAATAGACTTATGCAATTTAATATCAGTGATATTATAAAAATATTACCACATTCTTATCCGTTCCTCTTAGTAGATAGGGTTATAGAATGCGACCCTGGCAAAAGTATAAAAGCAATCAAAAATGTGACTTTCAATGAGCCATTTTTTATTGGTCATTTTCCTGGTCATCCAATAATGCCCGGGGTCTTGATAATTGAATCTCTAGCTCAAGCATCTGCTATATGTGTTCTTGGTAAAGAAAGTCAAGGTACAATAGAAAACAAAGCTATTTACTTTATGTCTATTGAAAATGCAAAATTCAGAAAGCCAGTCACTCCAGGGGACACACTGATTCTGCAAGCTAATGTTAAAAACGCACGTTTAAGTGCATGTAAATTTGAGTGTATTGCGTGTGTTGGTGAAGAAAAGGTTGCAGAAGCAACGATTTTAGCTATGTTGCAAAACACGCAAATTCAGTAATTTTCATCTATAAAAAACTATCTCTATAGTGTGCGCACTATATAATATAGCAATGCAACTGAATTTCAACATCTCATTTTCGAATCTATATACTCGTGATGGATTAATAAAATTAGATGAGACATTTTTGAATTATATTAAATCATGTGATGAAAGCTTGTTTTGTTCATTAATTGAAGCAAGAGAAAAAGCAGCTTCTTCTTCGATGTCATCCCAGTGTCACCTCCCATCATCCCAGTGTCACCCCCCGTCATCCCAGTGCTTGACACTGGGATCTAGAAAACAAGAAGAACGGATCCCAGTGTCAGCTACTTGGATGACAGATAGTCAGTTAATAATAGACCTCTCATATTTACTTGATGAATTTATTGCAAAACTTTTCAATATTGAAAAAGAAATAGAGGAGCTAAAGAAAAAACACAATGACTTTGCTGTAATATATAAATGCAAAAGGTTATTTGTCCAACGCTACGCATTGAAGAAATACACTAATGTGGCGAATATAGATATTACTAACAAACTAAGTCATTTTCTCACTTTGCCAACAACAGAAAAAAATTTTGCCAAGCAGGTGATGCATTGGTTTGAAGATAAAGAAAATCACAAAGAAGAAATAGAACTTGCAGCACAATATGCAGCGTGGAGAGTAAAAAATAAACAGAGTATACTCTTTAGTATCCATAGGAAAATTGACCATGAAAATCTCATACCATTTTCTAAAAAAGAAGTAGACAAAGTTGAAGTGCTGTATTCAAATGAAGTAAAAAGACGATATGGTTTTGATCTAACAAGCAAAAAGGTGAGTTTGAATAAAGCATTAGATAACGCTCACTACTGCATATTCTGTCATAAGCAGAATAAGGATAGCTGCTCAAAGGGGCTAATTAATAACGACAATACTTTTAAACAATCCCCACTAAAAGTTGAGCTGCATGGCTGCCCACTAGAACAGAAAATATCAGAAATGAATCTGATGAAAAGCGAAGGCTACAGCATAGCAAGCCTTGCAATTGTGATGATAGATAACCCATTATGTGCGGCTACTGGGCACAGAATATGCAATGACTGCATGAATTCGTGCATATATCAAAAACAAGAACCCGTGAATGTGCCAATGATTGAAACAAGGATTTTGGATGATGTGCTTAGTTTACCGTACGGATTTGAAATATATTCTCTGCTCAGCCGTTGGAATCCTTTAAATTTTCAGCGTTCATTGCCAAGAGAAAACACCGGAAAAAACGTTCTAGTTGCAGGCCTTGGTCCTGCTGGTTTTAATTTAGCTCATCATTTGTTGAATGATGGACATAACGTTATCGCCATTGATGGACTAAAGATTGAACCTTTGATTGATAATTTCCAGCTAATTAAAGATTTCAAACACGAAAAATTGAGTGAACGCACGGCAGATGGGTTTGGTGGGGTGGCAGAATATGGCATTACTTCTCGGTGGGATAAGAATTACTTAAAAATTATCAGGTTATTACTAGAAAGACGTGAAAATTTTGCACTTTATGGGGGCATTCGTTTTGGTGGCACGATTAATGTTGATGATGCTTTCAACTTGGGTTTTGATCACATCGCCCTAGCACTTGGCTCTGGCAAGCCACGAATGATCAAAATAAAGAATATACTAGCTCGTGGAGTGCGTATGGCATCTGACTTTCTTATGTCGTTACAATTGACTGGCGCTCTTAAATTTGATTCTATAGCAAATCTGCAAGTGCGCATGCCGATAGTTGTCATAGGTGCGGGGCTTACTGCGATTGACACTGCTACTGAAGCTTTAGCGTATTATCCAATTCAAGTAGAAAAATTTCTTCTTCGTTATGAGATATTAGTTGATAAGTATGGAAAGGACTGTGTTGAAAAAGATTGGACAGAAGAAGAGCGCGAAATTGCGAATGAATTTATATCGCACGCACAATTGATCCAAGCAGAGCAAGAGTTAGCAAAAAAAGAGAGTAGAGAAATAAAAATATTAGAGTTAATGCAGAGCTTGGGGGGAGTGAAAGTTGTATATAGAAAAGAGCTAAAAGATTCACCAAGTTATCGATTAAATAGCGAAGAGGTGCAAAATGCACTGTCAGAAGGGATTTATTTTATTGAAAACTTAGAACCAGTTGAAGTTGTGACGAATAAATATAACCATGCTGAATCAATAAAACTAATAGACACAAAATCCGGCGAAATCAAACGTATAAAAGCACGTTCTATTTTTATAGCAGCAGGTACTGAGCCAAATACAGTTATTGCAACAGAAGATAAAAAGCATTTTAAATTAAGTAATGGGTATTTTACTCATTTGAATTTATCAGGAAAAGAAATAGATCCAATATTCTCTCCTAAAATGCAAAATAAAGATAGAATATTAGTATATAAGCAAGGCAATAAAACAATTAGCTTTTTTGGTGATCTTCATCCTTCGTATAGCGGCAGCGTCGTGAAAGCTATGGCAAGTGCTAAGAACGGTTACCCTATTATTTCTCAGCTTTTGAGTGGAGTTAATAGCTTCGTTTCTGTCATTCCAGTGTGTGATGTTGTGGGCCAGAAAAAAAATGCGTGGTCAAGTGTTGAAGACCTGGCTAACAAAGAATTCTTTAATAAGATCAAAGAGCAATTCACTGCAAAGGTTATAAAAGTTCAATATTTAACAGACAAAGTTGTGGAAATAGTGATCAAAGCACCACTTGCGGCAAAGAATTTTAAGCCTGGGCAATTCTTTAGATTGCAAAATTTTGAAACCAATGGCAGAAAAGCCAATGATACGAAGCTTGCTATGGAAGGTATAGCCGTAACCGGCACTGAAGTAGACAAAAAAAAAGGAATTATTTCCACTATTGTGCTTGAAACCGGCGGCTCCACTAATTTATGCAGACACTTAAGGGAAGGCGAGCAAATAATTCTTATGGGCCCAACTGGCAGCCCTACTGAGGTTTACTAAGTCTCAATATTAAAGTGATGCCAAATTTTATTTCAAAAAGTAAATAATTTACTAACGCTCGTGCACAAATTAAAAATAAATTATGCACGAGTGTAGCGTTATGAATTAGGAGTGCTATATTAAAGCTTACCTCACTATTAAAGCTATCGGTCAGATTAGATTAAAAACCTAATCTGACCGGTTTCTCTATAACCCTCTAAACCCTGATATAATTATATGATAATTAGTTTAATTAGTGGTTAATATGCAAATTGATTTTATTCATATATTGAGATAGCATAAACCATATTGGTTTTAATTATTGTGCAACTTTATAAATCGTCACTGTTACTTCTACTGACTGTATTAATAGTTATAGTCCTAAAATTACCTGAAAATTTGAGCATTGCAGTAAATTGGTCTCTCCCAATTCTAAATTTTGATTTATCTTTTCGTACCATACTAATATCTTTTTTATCAGTTGCATTTTTAGCTGTTCTACCAGCACAAAATTTGACTTTTTCAGAGATGCTATCTTTTGCTGCTTACACTATTAGTTCACTTTATGCAGTTTTATCTGAACATATGATATTGGTTATAATATTCTGTGAATTAATGACCGTCAGTGCATTTTTTACTATCGCAGCTGGCTGTAGAGATAGTGGACCTGCAATAAGGTACGCTTGTGTACACTTTTTCGTTGGAGTTATATTAATAGCAGGATTGGCACTGCAAAGTACTAGCCTGATAATTTTAGGTTTATTGATAAACTGCGCTTGTTTTCCTTTTTCATTTTGGGTTGTTGATGCATATCCTGCTGCATCGCTACATGGCACCACATATCTCTCTTTATTTACCACTAAAGTCTCTTTTTTAGTGATGCTTTTACACACTTATAACCTATGGCAAGATTGTACTGAAATATTAGCGCTTGTAGGCGCCATCACTGCAATTTACAGCATTATATTTGCTTCTCTTGAGCAAAATATTCGTAGATTTTTATGCTATAATATTGTAGGACAAGTGGGCTTGCTGATTATTGCAGGAGGTTTACTCAGCCCTTCGGAAAAGGCAATACCAATTTTGATACTGCATATAATCTTCTCCCTTGTTTATCAATCATTATTGTTTGTGGTCAGCAATTCGATTATTTCACGAACAAAAACAATTAGTTTTAATGGAGTAGGTAAACTGATGTCAGTGGAAGGCATGTGTGCTATAATCGCAATACTTACAATGGCTGCATTTCCTGGAACCGTTGGATTTATCAGTAAATCATATATAACAGCTGAAATTGAAATGAACACTGTTGCCTTAAAAGGGTATAAAAATTTATATAAGCTTCTAAATTTGCTGCTTCATTTAAGCGTGGGGCTAAAGTTTCTTTATTACTTATTTATTGCAAAAAGTAAGTCAAAACCTTTAGCAGAGAGGGGGGGCAAAATGACTATGATCATTTTAGCATTTATATGCGTAATCACTGGCAATCCTTACTTACCTATTTACAATAAATCTTCGATTTTCGATTTTGTGTACAACACAAAAAATATTTTGTCGCAATTTAATTTGTTACTATGTACCACTTTATTGTTTATTCCTTTACGCAAGTTATTTTACCCGAGAATAAATTTTAAAATGGATGTTGATTGGACTTTTAGAGCTTTCATACCCTATATTGTCTTGCTGTTCAATCAGTTAGTCTCTAAAACTAGAGAAATGTTTGCCAGCATAGTGCAAAACTTGACTAATTCACTTGCTGGTTTATACTTTAATAATATTACTAAACTTAAAGAAGTGCTGGATTATAACTCAGTGAGTTTTGTTTCAGCTTCTTCTCTCTTTTTAATGAGTATTCTACTAACGCTATTATGTTTAAATCGTTAACTGAAAGTTTAAATTCTGTATTTAGTAAACTGAGAGGAAAGTCAATCATTTCTGAAGATGATTTTAATCTTGCCATGCGTGAAATACGTATAGCTTTAATTGAAGCTGACGTTTCACTTGAAGTTGCAAAAAAATTCATCAACGACATTAAAGATAAAGTGATTGGGGAAAAAGTCATAAAAAGCGTTTCTCCAGCACAAATGATAATTAAAATTGTGCAGGATAATTTAGTTGCAGTTCTCGGATCAGAGAAAAGTGACTTAAATCTAGCAGTTAAACCCCCTGCTGTGATTATGATGGTGGGCTTACAAGGTGCAGGTAAAACAACCACCTCAGGAAAGCTTGCTTTAAAGCTAAAAAAGCAAAAGAAAAAAGTGATGCTTGCCTCTTTAGACATTTATAGGCCGGCTGCCCAGAAACAGCTTGAGGTGCTGAGTAAACAGATAGAAGTACAAACTTTATCTATAGTAATAAATGAGGAGCCTATTGCAATTACAAAAAGGGCACTGGCGGCAGCAAAGAACGATAATTATGATGTATTAATACTAGACACCGCAGGCAGGCTTCATATTGACAATAATATGATGAATGAGTTGAAAGCCGTAAAGGAAATAGCTTCACCTGCAGAAGTTATTTTAGTAGCCGACGCAATGATAGGCCAGGATGCGGTCAACATTGCCAAATCATTCAATGAGGTAATAGGTGTAACCGGCATTATTCTTACCCGTGTTGATGGTGATGCACGTGGTGGTGCTGCTCTTTCTATGAAAATGATCACCGATTGTCCAATTAAATTTATTGCTTGTGGTGAAAAATTAAGTGATCTCGATGATTTTTATCCAGATAGAATTGCAAAAAGGATACTTAGCATGGGTGATGTTGTCTCATTGGTTGAAAAAGCTGCTGAGATTGTTGGTCAGGAAGAAATTGATAAGTTACAAAAGAAAGTAAAAAAGGGTAAATTCGACCTCAACGACCTAGTGGGAATGTTAAAAACTCTGAGTAAAATGGATGGTATTAGCAACATAATGAAATTCATTCCTAGTTCATTCACAAAAAAGCTAAGTAGCAGTGTGCCAGATGACAATAAAGTGAAAAAATATATAGCCATCATAAACTCAATGACTGAAAAAGAAAGGCAAAATCCAGATATTTTAAATGGCAAAAGAAGACTTAGAATTTCTAAGGGGTCCGGAACAAGTGTAACTGACGTTAATCTTTTGATTAAGCAGTATAATCAAATGAGCTCTATGGTAAATAAGTTCAGTAAAGTTGACCATAGTAAACTCAAAGAATCTGATTTGATGGATATGCTAAGCAGAAAGTAAGTGACCTTACCTTTAGCTATATCAAAAGCCGGCTTAGGTCTCGCAAAAAATTTACAGCTTCCCTGTTTGCACTCCTAACCTTTTCTCCGTTCAGCGGAGCGGTAAAATAAAAAGTAGACAAGGAGTGCTAAAAACATAATATCACAAGTAAGTATGTGTGGTAAATATGTCTGATCTACTAGTTAGTCTTCTCAAGTTCTGTGAAAGCTTTAAAATAGAGATAGAGCAACTAAAAGCAGAGATAAAGAGGTTAGAGATAGAAAACGAAAATTTTAGATCTGAGAATAAGGCGCTAAGAATCGAAAATGCTGAATTGAAGGAAAGACTAGGTCTGGATTCTCAAAATTCATCGATACCGAGCTCAAAAGAGTTATACAAGCTAAAGAAGAAAAAGAAAAAAAGTGACAGGAAAATAGGGGCACAGATTGGGTATGAAGGAAAGTATTGCCCTAAAATGGAAGCAGATGAAGTGGTGAAAATAGAGTTCTTGCGAGTGCGGAGGAGAAATTGCGATATCGAAAGAGCCATACATTCATCAAAAAGTTGATTTGCCAGAAATTAAGCCTTATGTTGTGGAATACCAATGGCCGCTGTTGCAAGTGTGGAAAAAGAAAAAGTAGCAGGCTACCAGAAGGTGTTACTGCAGATACATTTGGTCCACAAGTTAAGTCAACAATCGCGGCGCTGAGCGGATTTTACAAGAACTCGAAAAGAGAAGTAGCAAATATTATAAAAAATATTTTCAACCTGGACATCAGTGTTGGTAGCGCGTCAAATAACGAGGCTAGAGTTGCAGAAAAATGCCGAGAAGCGTATGAGTAAATCGAGCAAGAAGTAAGTAAAAGTGAAGTTCTGCATATCGATGAAACGAGCCATTATAACAAAGGTAAACTTGGTTGGTGTTTGCCAGTAATACAGCAAGTTTTATAAAATTGACAGAGTCAAGAGGAATGAAGGTTTTACAAAATAGTAAGTTCTGCAATCGTAATAGCTTACGACAGGTACGCAGCATACAACTACTTTGCCGATAAGAATAGGCAAATCTGTTGGGCACATTTATCAAGAGATTTTGAAAGGTTAGCATCGGACAGATATAAAACCTGTCAAACCAGAAAGAAACTCCTATTTTCTACTTTTTTGATATAATTTTACGGAGAAGCGCTTCTGCAGTTATAGCTGAGTAGGCAATGGTGCCTTAGTGCCCGTAGGTTAGCATGGTTTTGGAAGGAAAGATTAAACCACTGATGGAGTCTGTGAGACTACCTCGATTAGAAGAGCGTATAATTCAACCGTTCCAAGCTAAAGTGCTTTTCAACTATTATATGATGGAGGTTAGAAATGGCAAAAACAAAAAGTAAATTAGAGGTCTGATGCAGCAGATTGGTTCATCTGTGCATTATGTATGTGTACCAGAAGGAAGAGATAAACAGAGTATACAAAAATTCTGCTGCTTCACAGAAGATCTTTATAACTTAGCAAAGTGGTTAAAGAGGTGAAAAGTTACTACAATAGCCATGGAATCAACAGGAGTGTATTGGATCACTTTGTTTCAAGTAATTGAATCATA
>DWUL01000021.1:0-17485 GCA_018249735.1 Luehdorfia japonica | reverse complement strand
ACTGATAATGCATCTGCTATAACTTGTAATTCTTCATCTGGAATGCCACATATCCCTTGTTCATATCTTCGCAGCGTATGATAGTTTATACCTGTTTTGTCTGCTAGATCTTTTAGGGTATATCCTCGCTTTAGCCTCCAGCTTCTTATCTTTTGCGCTATTTTATATCTTGTAGCGTTAGTATGCTTTATACGGCTACTATTAATGTTACTAGCGGTCACTCTTTTTCACACGATTTCAAAACAAACTAACTCTCAGATGCCTGTTGAAAACTAGTATATTCAATGCCTATGCTGTGACAAGCTAAAATGGCACAGGTAACTTATGTTGCTACGGTCTTTAATCTACGTAACTTGGAGTTTCTTCTCTTTTTTAGTGGTTTCTGAATCTCATGATTCCTATATTTCAGCTTTTTAGTTTCCTTTCTAATCTGCTTCCTCATTATGCACATTACCATTGTGAGCCTTAACCCACTTCCAATATGGTGTAAAGCAACTTCATCTAGCTCTTTCCATAATTCCATGTTTTTTACTGGTCGCCGTCCTCCAACCGTTTGTCTTCCATTCATTCTGTTATACCTTGTTTGATATAGAGGCTGTCAGTATACTTCACAAGAAACTTTCAACACCTTTAGACCGTTAATCACAGCCTTTTTGTTGTTCGTTGTGTTTTCTTCACCTCCAGAAATACGTTTCTTCACTTTTATTTTCATACATAACTACAGCAGCCCAGCCTCCTGGACCAGGGTTTCCAGCCATCTGTATATATTGTAACCTTCTTTTTTTCGCCCATACTAACAGATTTAACATAAATTTGCTACTGAAAATATTGACATTAAGTTTCAAGATCTTTATCATGTAAAGGTGTGGGCTCACGATAATCGTAATTGAGTTTTTACGCTCGTATTTTTATTAGGCTCTTACACCAAAAAGCATATCTTTGATGTCTCCTACAGCTCCAAACTCATGGCATCCATTTGCTGGCCTTTTAAGATACTTTATAGAAGGGTTGATAAAAGATGCACAAAGGGACGTCTAAGGTGCATAGTAGCATTCTAGGGTCATCTATGAAGGTAGTTTTTTGCCAACTCTTAAAATTCAGCTAAATTTACCACTTTAATAGACCTCAGCATAAAAGAGTTGAATATTTCTTCAGAATTGTGTATAATTATTAATGTTTTTTAGGTTAACGTCTTATGGCTTTTTCTAAGTTCCTCGATCCTAAATATGACCTGCCCTTCAAACGAGTGTTCGGCACTGAAAAAAATAAGAAGATTCTTATCCATTTTTTAAATGATATCTTAGGGTTTACTGGTGTTAACACAATTCAAGATGTTAAGTTTCTTAGCACTATTATGGATCCTGAAATTGCTTCTGATAAACAGAGTATTGTTGATGTTCTCTGTAAGGATTCTTTCGGGAATAGATATATTGCGGAGATCCAGCTCGCTAGGGACAAGGGCTTTGAAAAACGTGCACAACTTTATGCTGCTAAAGCTTACTCAAGACAATCTGGCAATTACATTGATTTTAAGAAAGTATTCTTTATTGCTATTTCCAATAGTACACTATTTCCTACAGAGGTTGAGTATATTTCCACTCACAATATACGTGATATAAAGACTAACGGCCATTACTTAAAAGATTTTCAATTCGTCTTTATTGAGTTGCCTAAATTCGCAAAAAATAAAGTAGAGCAGCTAGAGAGCACAGTGGAAAGGTGGTGTTTTTTTTTCCGGTATGCAGAAGATACTACAGATGAAGACCTAAAAGATATTGCAGAAAAATCACCAATAATAAAGCTAGCATATGATGAATTAGACAAGTTTAGTTGGGAAGAAGAGGATCTTGCAGCATACGAAGAAAGAGTATTGAGTGTACAGAAAGAGGCTGCTATTTGGGAACAACGTCTTGATGATGCTACTGAAAAAGGCAGGGAAGAGGGCGAAAAACAGGCTAAAATTGCTGTGGCTAAAAATTCACTCAAGGCGGGTGTTTCTATTAATGTTATTGCTGAAATAACAGGGTTTTCTGTTGATTATATTGAGAAAATTCAAGAAAAGAAGTTTTAGCCATAATGTTTTTTTATTAAACCCTCTATTCTAGTAATTTTAATATTGCAATCCATTCTAATGTCTGTACAATGCCTTTTTTATATAAATACTTAATAGGAGGGGTTAATGCCAACACAGAAAGAGCTTCGGGCTACGATGTCCAAAAAATTACAGGAAGCTATTAAACATCCAGATCCAACAGTTGCTGCCGGGAGGAAGTCAGCTATCAAGAGATGGGTGGGAGTCCTTCAAGATAACTTTATGGAGCACATAAAATACTTTAAGGGTGATAAGTTGAAGTTTTTGCACAATGTATTCCAAGATGAAGGTTGCTGGTCAGGTGTAAGGTTGGATAATGCTGCTTTAGGTCAAAGGTTTACTGAAGGGAAAATAGGTGAAATAGATAATCCACTTCGCAAATATGAGATGGCTTGTAGTTACTGTGTAGTGGATAAAATTCATCCACTCTTTCAAAAAGCATTTGAATCCTACAAAAATGGATTTTCTTCTGATGAACTTGATAGTAGAGGTAATCCTATAACTGATGAGTACATACGAAACTCGCTTTTGGGTGGCATTCGAAGGAAAGGTCCTGTATTTGATTTCTGGATCGATAGAGAATCTGGGGGATTAAAGCAACCAAGTAACGCGTCAGAAGGTTTTGACAGTGCTGTAAAACTTAAGTGGAGTGAAGGGGTAGAGTATTTTTATAATTTGTTGAAAGAAGAAGATAAAGAGAAGAAGCTTACAGAAGCTGTTATTGCTCTGTCTCGCGTTCAATCTGTTGAGAAAGACGCTCCTATTTTAGATTTTTGTGTAAGGAATATAGCTAACAAAGATACTCTTTTACAGAAATTATTGCAGAAGGATAGAGGGGTATATTTCCTTTTTAGTAGATTAATACGTTCATGTTTTTTTGATACGGTTCATGATTTGGTACAGTATTGGTGCTATAAAGGAATTTCAGCACGTGGAGATCATTCAGAGAAAATATTCTCACAGCAAAACTATGAGATTCTTCTTTCTTCACTTTCAGATACAATGTTGAACAATCCTGAATCAAATGTTCAAGCTAGATCTCTCATTATGGAGATTTGGCAGTGTGGTAGTTTTAGTGAATATAAAAAGGCTGCTATTATTAATACTTCAAATGATAGAATTCCTATAAAGGGTGTACTTGCAGAATTGATAGTTAACTGGAAACGAGAAGACATTTATAAGTCTGATGAGGAAAAAGAAATAGAGAAAAAAGAAATACTAGATATGATGTTATTTGCTAAAAATAGCTTTCCTGAAAGATTTGAGTTCTTTAAGGGAAGGATAATAAAAAGTCTTAGATTATGTGGTAGAGAAGGAATGGAAGAAAGTATAAACTATGATGATTTGGCAAAGGAATTGTTTTCTGAATTAGAGAAAACAACTTTACCTCCTGGAGGTGATGGTCCTTGTAGTAATTTGCGATCACGATCTAAAGCTCATGGTAGTAAGAAAACAACTTTGCCAGTTGATGATAGTCCGCAGTCTGAGCTTGGAACTCCTAGTGTAAGTGGTGTTTCTTCTTATAAGAAAAAAAGCGTCTTTACGCTTAGTGGTAATAAGTAATCCACTTGTGAACTCTTGGTGTTTCTGGTCGTAGTAAATAAGGGGTATTTTGTATGGGTAATGGTGATGGACTTATTAGGAGTTTGGTGGATGGAGATCTTGAAGGATTCAGACAAGGATTTGAATCTTTTTTAGATCAATGTCCATCTTTCTTGTATCATGTAAATGCAGGTCGTTTCCTTCCTGTATTCTTTTTTAGTATGTTTTCTACTGCACATGATGCTAATATCTTAAAAGCAAATGAGAGAGTCTATTTTCGTTTTGATAACCATGGTGTTAATCCACGTAATGGTGAAAATCGAAAGACAGGAAATCTAAAAGTTGTTATTTTAACTCGCAATCGTGACGGACAGCAAGTTGTCAGATGCTACAGCATTTCTGATCGTCCTAATAGTGATGGGTTGAGGTTCAGTACAAGGGAGAGAAATGCTCTAGTGCAAGAGATTAGACGGCAAAATCCGAATTTACGGGAAGAAGACCTAAATTTTGAGCAGTACAAAGTATGCATGCATGGAAAGGGCAAGAGTCAGGGAGAGGCAATTGCAACAGTATTCGAGGCGATTCGTGAAAAGGATTTTAGAGGTAGAGATAAATTTGCCAAATATTCAGCATCTGAGATTAGTCTTCTTAGACAATTCTTAGGAGATCACGAATTGACAATTCAGGAAATAAAAGGAAGACAACTCAATCAAAATCAGCTCAGACAACTTGATAGATCAGTCAATTTTGCACAGGTAGCACAAGGTCAACAAAGGATTGACAACTTTATGGAAATACTAACAAGTGATGACGAAGAAAATGTAAGAGATTCTCTCCGAGAAGATATTTTAGAATATATAACTGATACCTATAATAATTATAGAGCGCAGATAGAAAATAATATTGAAAATCGCAGTCAAAAATTTGAGAGTCACGGGTTTTTATTAGGTTTCTTAGCAAATTTTAGTCATCGCTACACAATAGGCATCGATCTTGACTTATCTCCTAGAAACTCACATGTTGCATTTCTTGTACGTCATCAAGCAGAAAGAGAAAATGTTCCTATTGTTGTCAATCTTGCTACAAGGGCATCGTCCAATATCGCATTAAACCGCGCCAGAAGTCACGCTGAAAGATTGCATGTTTTTTCATTTATACCTATCCATACTGAATCAAGAAATACTGTCTGTGTTGGATTAAATTTTAATTTAAATCGAATTCCTTTTAGGGTTGATACAGTAGGGCTTCAACAGGGTAGGTTTCCTTTAGTACAAAGATTGTTTGAGTATATAGAAGATGAAGAGGTTGGAGAGAATATTAGAGATTTCTTACTTCAACATCTTCCTGGTGAAATACCAAGAAATGCAGAGAATTATAACAGAATATTTGATTGTATAACTGGTTTTGCTTTTGGGAGTAGTGCTTTTGCTAGAGAGTATTTAGAGCTGGAAGAAGGAGAAGATCGAGTACGTGTAAGAAAGTATATATTTAGATACGGTGATGGAGATTTAAGAAGACATACTTTAACTATGGTCTTTTATGCTCAGGGTTATAATATAGTTACACTTCATATTAGAGCTTACGATGCGCAACAGCAAGAAGCTATCGATTTACAAGCTCTTAATGTTAATAGAAATAATGTTCATGTATGGGAAGTTTCATGCACACTTAATGACCAATTTGAGCTAGATATTGATCAACCAAATGACCTTGGTTTATATCACGATTACCAAAATAATAATGCAAATAATTTTCTTGATGGTGATCTTGTACAAGTACCTAATGCTGAAAATGTACATGGTATTTCAGAAAGGGTTATGAATGATGGCTGGAAAAATGTAGGTCAGCACAGAGAACTATTTCAAGAGATCTCTGGAGCATTGATGCCGCTTATGGATGCAATAAATGTTAATAGTGAGGATAAGTTCCGTTCTATACTACATGGTACATTTTATGCTAGTGATAATCCTTATAAAGTGCTTGCTATGTATAAAGTTGGTCAAACATATAGTTTGAAAAGGGGTCAGGAAGAAGAAGGAGAAAGGGCAATACTCACAAGAATTACAGAACAGAGATTAGACCTTTTATTATTAAGACAATCTACGGAGAATGCTCCAGATACTCATCCGATTGTATATGTATTAGGATTTGCTAATAATGCAGAAGAAGTAGCACAAAAGGAGAATAACGCAAAAGATCGAATAAAAGAACTTATGAACAAGCAAAGAGGATATTTGCTTATTACTTCTAGAAATGAGGTGGTTTTATTTCCTCTTATATTTAATGCAGGTGCAGAGAGAGTAGAAGGTCTTATATCTATTCCAGAAGGAATAGGAAGAGAAGAGTATGTACATAGACTTGATCGTGGTGGTCGTGACTCAAGACCAGGAGTATTAGTGGGACCTGAAAGTGTTATTGATGAAAATCCACCAGATGGTCTATTATCAGATCAGACTCGTGAAAATTTAATAAATTATATTCGAGAAAATCCCGGACGGAACCGGATTTTACCGTTTGATCTAGGTGATAATCGATGTGTTAGTATTATTACCTTCGAAGGTAGTATACAACAACTCCTAGAAATACTAAGGTCAAGAATAAGGGGAGGTGATAATTCCATTCCTACAGCACAAGAGATAAGAAGACAAATAAGAGATATTCTTGGAAATCAAGGGATAGAAGTAAATGATCTACTTACACTAGAATTTGCGACGAGAAATGGACATTATGATTACTGGCTTCAACAAATTGATATAGCTCACGCTGGAAGATTGCGATATCAGCTTCGTACTGAAGGTAATCACACTTTTGAAGTAGCTAATTTGGCAAGGAATGACGGTAACGAGCACATTGTTAGAGTATTAAATCAATTTAGGGAAAATGAAGAACAACAGCGTTTAACTTTAATCATTACTTTAAATAATACTCATTGGGTTACACTAGTGATTGAACGTCAAAATGGGAACTATGTTGGGTACTATGCTGATTCAACTGCTACTGCTGTTCCAGGTGGTATTACCGATATCATTCAAAATAACTTAGGAAATAATATCAGGATTAATAATGTTTCTGTTCGTCAGCAAACAGATGGTTGGAATTGTGGTTTATGGGCATTAGAAAATGCTAGTGATATTAATCAAGTTCTAAACGAAAATCCTGTTGGGCAAGTGCAGAATATCATAAATATAATACGCGATTTTCTTGGAAGAGACCACCCAAACAGAGATAGAAATTATTTTCAGAACATAAGAGTGGGCATTTCACAATTATTCAGGAATGATCCGGGATTTCAAGATGTGCAATTGCAAGCATACATTCAAAATAGAGAACAAATTGATCCATTACTACGTACTTATCTAGAATTAGGATATCACAGAGTGGGAGGAGGGTGTGGACCAGTAGAAGCACCTATATCGCTTGGTGTTAGTGATTCCAGTAATTTTGGTGACCTGCCACAGTCGAGCTTAGAAAGTCCTGAAGCTAGTCGTGTTTCTGACCTTAGCAAAGGTAAAGGCGGTAGGTAGAGGTAATCGGTGAACGAAGGGGAATGTAAAAGAACCGTACGCGCCAAGTTAATAGATTGTGGGCAAGTTTAGAGAAGTTAAAGTGGATATCCTAGTTTTTCTGTGCTTGTCATTCTCATTCCAATTATTCATCCTTCCGTACCTTTTGGTTTATGCGTATCAACTTTATTTCGCATATCAAAACTAACGACAATTCAGACATAAGTTCCTTTCATAACCATATCTAACTCTTCTTAGGGGGATTTATTACAAAGTTTAATATTACCCCTTTTTAATCCATGCTTGCACCCTAGGAAGTTGCCACTTTTCTAAAGTGTGGATTATGATTTCAACCCGATGTTAGGGCGGATAGAATTTAACCATCACGATTTCATGACTATCGGATCGCACGAGAACAAGTTTTTTTTTGGAATCGATTGATCACCAAACAATACGTTCGAACTTTTCTATATAATAATCTACTATATCGTAAAACCAGCTATATTAGCCTACTTTTGCCATATTTAGATATGAACTAATTTGCTTGGCTTTGTTGCAAAATTTTCACACCTTTATTTTCATAACGCCACTTTTATTTAATAGGTACTTTTTTGTGCTTTTTGGAAAAGTAAATATTTAAGATTTTTGTGACACTACAGAATCCAGTATTTTCTATAAATTCTCATGTAGCTTGTTAACATCATATAACGTAATTGATAGTTACTGAAATGTCAGCTAGAATATTTACACAATATATAGAAATCAGTCATTGGTTATGTATTGCCTATTTTTCTAGTTATAGTATGATAAAATAAATAGTTTGAGGTGAAAATTATGATATTTGAACAGTGTTTAGATATATTAGGCACAATAAATGCTGACAATGATTTAAATAAAGATAACGTAATTGAAAAAATAAAAGAGAAGTTAAAAGCAACAGATCCAGCTACATATGAAGAATGGAAAGAAAATAATTTTGACATAGATACTGATTTTAACGCAGATTATGATGTAAATACTGATTATGACGTAGATAATGTAAGTAATATAAAAAGTGGAAGGACTCTATTACACTTTGCTGCTGAAGGTGGCTATATAAAGATAGTAAACTCTCTAGTGGAAAAAAGGGCAAATATCAATGCAGTGGATGAAGATGGGAAAACTCCATTACACTTTGCTGTTGAAGGTGGCTATATAGAGATAGTAAACGCTCTAGTAGGAAAAAAGGCAAAGATTAGTGTAAAGGATAAAAATAAGGAGAGTCCATTAGACCTTGCTATTAAAGGTCAACGCAAAGAGATAATAAATATCTTCACGAACAATAAGGAAAATGTTAATGCAGTGGATGAAAATAAGAGAACTCCATTACATTCTGCTTCTGAGTTTGGTAATACAGAGCTAACACATGATCTGATAGAAAAAGGGGCAAATATTAATGCAGTGGATGAAAATAAGAGAACTCCAGTGTGCCTTGCTGTTAGAAATGGCCATAAAGAAATATTCTATGCTCTAAAGGAAAAAGGGGCAGATCTTTTACTTGGAAATATAAATGGTAGAAATCTAAGGTACTTAGCTGAATCAACCAAAAATGATAGTTCAAAGCATTTTCCAGGGAAAGCAAAAGAAGAGCAAGTGGATGGTGAATATGAGTTGCTTAAATATTCAGTGTTATTTTGTGGTAGCCGCCCTTTGATTGATATTATGAGAGAAGATACATTTGATCATTTAATATCTACATGGTTTGCTGAAATACCTAATTTAACACCAAGTCAAAAGAAGTTGAATAAAGAATTGTTAAGTATTTTTAAAAACTATCCATCTTTTATTGATGAAGGTGATTATATTGCAAGACTTAAAAAATTTTTACAAGACAATCAAAATGATAAAGATCTAATACCTGTACTTAATCTGAAAAGAGGAGAATCTAAGTCAACAATATTGCATTTGCTAGCAAGTATAAATGGTCCGTTAGTAAAAAAATGCATAGATCTACTCCTGAAGGCTGGAGCTAACCCTGATATACAGAACGATAGAGGAACAATCCCACTAGACGTTGCAGCTGATAATCATAACTGCCATCTTGAAAGCTGCTTTTTATCTGACGAGGAAAAAATTCTAAAACGAGAATTATATAATACTTTTTACAATAATAGTGTTTACAAAGGTGGAAATTTTTCTGGTGGGGATGTTTTTATTTTAGATAAGGATCTCACTAAATTAAAAGAGTTTTTGAATAAATACAAGGATAATCAAGGTTTGAAAAAGGTTTTAAACCTTCATGATGATGAAGGAAAATCACAAATTTTTCAACATATCAGGCATGTTTTTCGTGATTATGAAACTTCTTGTAAAGAGGCAGAAGAACTGCTGTTAAAAGCGGGAGCGATTGACTATGAAAGATTAGATAGAAAAGAGTGTTTGCCTGAATTTGGAACTCTATGGGATAATTTAATACCAAACCAGCAGGAAATTTTGAAATTTTTCCTATATAGAGTAGGTAAAGCTCAAGACATTAATGAGCTGGAACAAGTTGTAAACAAAGCTATAGAGTTTGGAATGAGGTTTAATTTTCCTCATCAAGGAAAGCTATATGGAAAGATGTATGAAAAATATGGTTTTATGGATTATGTGATAAAAAGAATAAAAGAAATTAGTGAATTAAAAAAGAATCCTAAGGTTGCTAGTGATATAGTATGTAAACTGGTGTCAAGAGGAGCAATGTTGTACGTTGTAAATAGTATAGATATATTCAATACACTGGAATTAGAGTTTAAAGATCATAAAACCAATATGATAAAAGCTCGTGAAGAACATGTCAATAATACTTTAGAATTCATGGAGATTGTTAAAAGTGCAGCTACTGGTAGAGTAAAAAATGCAAAAATGGATAATTCTACTTTTTACTTAGAATACTCAGAGGACAGCACAATAAATGTTGCAAAAATTACAGATGGAGCAAGGGATTTAGGGTTAGTTCAAGGGGAAATAGAATACGGAAGAGATATAATAAGGATCGGTAAAAGTGAAGTAGAAATTATAACGAAAAATGGTATAAGGCATTACACTGATCTTGCAGATGGTAGCGATATAGTATTAACTTTCTCTACTAGTTTAGGAGAATTAGAAGTTAATTTGTACCCTGACAAGCAAGATAAAGATAAAATAATAGTAGAAGTTAGTAATAAAAAGGAAATACTGGAAAAGTTCAAAAATTGTAAAGAAGAATTAGGTGAGAATTGCTCACTTGGTGGATATTGGGTCTACGACGCTATTGAACAGGGATATTTTGAAAGGTCTGGAAAATTGATGCGTTCTGAAGCAATGAGTCAATCTAATGGAAAAACGGGTCCTTCGACAAAGCTTGACGAAATAAGAGGAGCCTCAAGTTTCAAAGAAACAGTAAGCCGTTGTATATAGTAAGGACAGATGGTGATATTGAATTAATAGCTTAAGAGACTTTCTAAAGGAATTATCTTGATGTTTATACCCTTCCACTAGCTTTAAGATTTTTTAGGCCAGTTGCCTGATATACTACATTAATAGGAACACCTACCTCAAGTAGATTCTTTGCCACTTCTGTTCTCCCTATTTTTTTACCCTTTTCTTTATCAATCTGTATTCTTTTAGATACTGACATAATTAATGAATAAAATTTATCACGTATTTCTTGATCATCAATTTTTTCATACTCTTTCACTAAATCTAGTACCCCGTTTTCTCCCTCTCTATCCTCATTACTTCTTTCAATTTCAACATTGCCTTTTTCTATTAGTTCACTAATTTTCGGCAGTAGAGCTTTAGCGTGCGTTGATAATTTGTTTGCTGCTTTACATAGTTTTCCTATTGTCATGATATGGTTTCCTTGCTCATGGCGTCGCACCTGTTAAACCGACTTCATTTCCTAAATCCTCCTGACTACGTCCTCTTGCTAGCCTCCAGTCTTTCATATTTTCCCCTGTTTTATAGGCTATAAAGTTAACTATCTCTGTTTTATCATGTTTCTTAAGTTCATCTTTAGACAAGCCTGTTGTTTGGAGGATGACATCAACAGAAATACCAGCTT
Source organism: Luehdorfia japonica (assembly GCA_018249735.1). Lineage (NCBI taxonomy): Eukaryota > Metazoa > Arthropoda > Insecta > Lepidoptera > Papilionidae > Luehdorfia > Luehdorfia japonica. Next base: position 6,285 of record DWUL01000021.1, on the reverse strand, counting down.
TAAGTAAATTCTTTGCCACTTTAATCTTTCCAGCTTCTCTACCCTCTTCTTCCCCCATCTGGATAGATTTATTTAATGCAGAGGCTATCTTACATAATTCCTGGTTCCTAAATTTTTTACATTCTCTAACTAGATTTAATGTTTTTTCTACCTTACCTTCAATTTTCTCTGATATCGTCGACTCAGGCAGTAGTTTTGCCATATCAATCATTAGTTCCACTACTATCATACAGAATGTAATGATTGAAATCGGATTTTCCCCTCGCTCATATCTGGACATTTGCTTCTCTAATACTCCGACTTCGCTTCCTAGACCTGCCTGAGTATATTGTTGCTTTTCCCTCTCATGTTTTAATTTTTTCCCTACTTCGTAGTCTGTTAACTTTGTGTCAGTAGTCATGTCTCTTTAAAACATTTTGAGACAAAGGTATATTCTTTAACCTAAAGATTCTATTAAAGTCACTTTCAGAGCTTAGTGCAGTTTTTCAACTTTATAATTATCCTCCCTAATTGCGTTTTTATACTCTTTATCATCTTTCCACACTACTTCATCTTTCCAAAGAATTTTACAACCCTCCCGTATTAAGCCATATTTATTGAAACTAAAACAGCCATACTCTGTCACTGTTTTGTAATCCACTAGATCTATTCCTACGCTTGAGCATACTATTACCAGCTTTCTTACAATTGATATGTCTCCTTCTGTTGGTGCTTCCCTTTCCGGGTAGTTATGTGATACTATCATAGAACTTGCTTCTATTCTTACCCCTTGCTCCATAAGCTTTCTCGTATATATCCCTGTTTCATCTATTTTAAAAACATCATATACTTCTTCTACCAATAAATAATGCTTTTCATCCATGTAAAATACTCTTAAGTGTTCTTTATCCGATTGTTCCATCAAATATTCAACTAACTTTTTCGAGTCGTTAGTAATTGGTAAACGTGTATCTAAGTGTTTTTTGCGTTCCATTTTGTACCTCCTAGCGAAACCAAATAATCATAAGCTTTTTTGTTAAACCTTGTTCAATCAGGCTTACATAGCCACTTTGAGTAACCATGATATAATCTTTTAGTTCTACCCCTATATTTGGTAGTATTAAGACAAGGTCCTTAGCAATTTCCATATCATCTTTTAATGGCTCTGATGTAGTGAGATAATGGGTAATTTTTATTGAAGTTATTGCTTCTTTCATCAATATTTGTTCCATAACACTTTGTACAGTTTCTATACATTCATAACCGTAGGTATTTTCTGTAATTGTGTTACACTCTACATCCATGTAAATCACTTGTATGCCTTTTTTATTAATTATCATATTTTCTCCTCAAAACAAAAAAATTCCTGTAGTAAAAGACCTTTTTCTAAATGTGTGCACCACGGCTGAGAAGGTACTCCTTCACGTCCTCTTTAATATCTTTATCTTGATATTCTCTATCTTGAGTAGCCAAATATAGCGGTGTATTATCATTCTTGTCTCTGGCATTTATATTTGCCCCATTTATTACAAGACATTTGACCATGTCAAAGTTACAATCTTCAGCAGCTATGTGTAGTGCAGTAGTGCCATCTTTAGCTGTAGTATTTATGTAGGCTCCCATCTCTATTAGATATTTTACTATTTCAATATAATCTCGCTCAACAGCGTAGAGTAGAGGTGTCCAGCCGTTTTCTCCCACAAAATTTACATCAACTCCTCTCTCCTCTACCAAATGTTCAACAACGTCCAAGTGGCCATTTGATATCGCCATTTCCAATAGATCACTGCAGTCATAAGTGACATCTTTTCGGCTCATCAGATACTCTATAGTATCCAAGTCACCACCTACAACAGCTTGACCAAATAAAGTACCTCCATATTCGTCTGCTGTCATAGGATCAATACCCTTTTCTTCTACAAAATATTTGACTATTCTAACATGGCCATATTCAAATGCATAATATACTGTAGTACCTTCATTGTCAGTAATATTGTAATTGGCACCCTGATTTATTAAAAATCTTACTATATCAACATTTCCTGAATAGACAGCGTAATACAACGGAGTCCAACTACATTCATCCTGAGCGTTTAAATCAGCTCCTTCACTTAGAAGATATGCAGTTAGATACAAATTACCTTTTTTTGCAGCAATACACAAAGGAGTACATCTGTGCTGACCAATAGCGTTAATATAAGCCCCTTTCTCTATAAGATGTTTAACTGCTTCAAGATTACCTTCTTCCACAGCTAAATGCAAAGGCGTATTTCCTTTATCATTCTTAACATTAACATCTTTCTTATCTACTAAATACTTTTCTATGATATTACACATATTAGTATGACCATTTTGAAACGCATAAAACATAGGTGTACCTTCTTTGTGGTGATAATCAGTAATACTAAGATCAGCACCTTTATCTACTAGAAGTTTTACTACACCAATGTTTCCTGAATAGGCAGCATAATGCAAAGGAGTCCAACCTTCTTCATCTTGAGCATTTAAGTCAGCTCCTTCACTTAGAAGAAGACGTGCGGTTAGATACAAATTACCTTTTTCAGCAGCTAAATGTAAAGGTGTTTTGCCTGCAATACTAGTATCTATGGGTTTGCCATTTAGATATTTTGTACTTTGATCAGACGTTTCTTTAACATTATCCTTTTTTTCAATATTTGTCATAACGACCTCACTAAATTAATAAAACTATTCCATTCTACAGACATAAACATTATTTTTTTATTAACTGTAAAACCCGTATAAATTCCTATATGCACTGCTCATTCTCTCTCATGAGGGCATTCATAATTATGCTAATATCTTATATATATTAATTAACAACCTCACTTTCTTCCCTCTTCAATGGCCTCTTCTATGACGGCAGCTACTTCGTTCAGCTTCTTCAACTGATTGATTTCCTGGTTTTTACGCATTTCCTTCAGCACCTTTTGATAAAGATCTTGCTTTTTCTCATTATCAAGTAGTTTGCAGTATAGTTTTAGCTGCTCAGGGGTCTTTGATAGTAGTCGTGCTAACGCTGATTCTCGGTTATTGTTATTATTACTCATGTAAAAATCCTCACTAATTAACGCTTCAATTTTTTTTAATGTTTACTACTGTTTTCTTAGTAGTATTGGCATAAAGCCATCTATTTTGGCGGAAGTCAAGAAATTTTTTAAATATTTATTTGTTATTAATAATGGTAAATATATTGATTTCGGTAGCTTCACAAACTAGGAAGAGGTTTTTCATCTAGTCGTTCTGCATCTTTCACTTTCTCGAGCTTGGTGTTGGGATTTATGATATTATACAGCGCAAAACCTATACACGCTAATCCAACTATTCCTCCAATCACCGCTATAGCATACATTTTCAATATATAAGCCACAATACTGCTAACTAGCAATGCTGCACCAACAACACCAGCTACAATTGGTTGAATTGCCTTTTTTGATGATTTTTCGTCTACAGAATTTACTTTGCTAGACCCATTATCAAAACATGCAGCAGAAGAAAGGCTGTTGGAAGTATTTGGCTTTTGTATGTCAGTTTCTGTTACAGCAGTTCCATTTTTTTCGCATATCAGTTGGTCTCCAGTATTATCAAGCTTTTCTATTGAAGCAGCGATATCTTTTATAGCTATTGTATTACTTTCATTACTATTTTTGCATGGTTTAAGGTATTCATGTTCTATAGATTCTTCAAGACTACTTTTATTACTATTTTCATATGCGTCAGCCGGTGTCTCGATATTACCGATAGTATCTTGAAGCACTTTTTCACTTTTAGCTGTAGTAGTTTTGGCCGTTACAACAGTGGACTGCTGGGTTACTCTCTTATTAACAAGTTCTCCGGAGAATTTTAAGATTTCTTCTACAGCCTCACTATTTTTACGTGCTTCAGCATAGGTGAATGGAGTGTAAGTTGTTTCCTTGTCATTTGAATGTTTTATCGTTATTCTTTTTTTGACAATCTCTTTCAAGATACCATTTTCCTCAGAGATTTTTAACACTGCTCTCATAATGTCATTGTCTCTACGTGATATAGCATCTGTAAGTATTGTATGAGTTTCTTCCCGACCATCTGAATGTTTTGTGGTCATTTCTTCATTCAGAACTTCCTTTAATAGTTTTTGTTTTTTGGCTTCTTCTAAAAGATCTTTTACAGCTTGATTATTTTTATGACTTATAGCATAATGTAGTAGTGACAATGTCTCCTCTCTACCCTGATATTTGTAAGCTATTTTCGCTAAAAGAATCGTGCTTGCGTTATAGCTGGACCTTTTGAATATTCTATTTCTAAACTTTTCTGCAACACCTCTCCCTTCCTCTATTTTTCTTGCTAGTTTTTGTATATTCTTTCTATCTTTATTTGTTAACTCATATATATCACATACTAATGTCAGTTTTGGCGTTTTCATAATGTTTTTCCCCTATTAAGATTTATTGATTTAGTTGTAGTAGTTGCAGTTGCTCACCCCATAAATTTGGTGCTCTCTTTCGATTAAAGGTGTCTTGCTGCTTGAAATGTTTTCTTTGTAAAATTTAGCTTATCTTTTACATCTAAACAGCAGTAACACGACTTGGCCTTTTGTAGGTGAGTAATTCTCTAGGAATTGTCCTATTGAATTCTATGATATTATTTTTTGTAACATTGTCTAAAGTGCCCAGACACTGGGATCCAGAAAACTTAACTTTAAATAAGTGGCTGCATAATAAAGACTAGATTCCAGACTGGAATGACACCATAGAGGCACTGGGATGACATCCTTCCTAGTGGACTCAAATCACAATGTTCATACAGTTGTGGGCTTAACGGTATCTTTGCAGATACTATGGTAATTTATTCGGGAGATTTGCTGAGCGGTAAGATTTGTCCTGATACGCTGCAATCGTTAGAAGCGAGCTCCACAAATTTGTCTGTTAGTTCATCAGGTGACACCAATTCAGATCCAGGAAATGCCTGCTCACTACCCACAGGTCCTCTCGTGTATACAGCATTTACACATAATTTTGTATGTTTTGTCTCAGATGCATATATCTGCACCATTATTTCTAGTGCAACTTTACTTGCAGCATACGGCATCCAATATGGATAAGAGGAAGGAGAAAGTGTCACCTCTGAGGTCATGAATATCACTCTTCCAGCATTAGACTTCTTTAGCATTGGATCTAAGTTTTTTAGTAAGTACCAATTGGCAGTAAAATTTGTATTCATTACGTTCTGTAGCTCTTCAATCTCACAGTCGTGAATGGGGTTCAGTTTGCCTAAAATTCCAGTACATGCAACTAATATATCAAGTGCTCCAGATTCTGATAATTTCAGGCTTTCTATCATGTTTGTCAGTATCTTTACATTCTCAAAGTCTAGAAGATCAAGCTGAATTAGTTTCACAGAGCCTTCTTTAAATTCTTCAAGCTCTTCAATTTCATTATATAGTGGCTTGAGATTATCAAGAGATCTTGAAATCAGAATCACACATGCACCTTCTCTTATAAACCTTTTTGCAACAGCAGAACCTATTTTACCTGAAGCTCCGGTGATTAAAGCTACTTTACCTTCTAACTTACCCATTTCTTTCTCCTTAGCGAGATTCATTGAAATATTTTAGCTGAAAATTAAATTTTGCTCCATATATAAAAATCAAACTTAGCATATAAAAAAATAGTAATGACACTACCATACCACCTAAACTTCCATATATCAAATTCAGTTGATCAAAGGAAGCTTTTAAGTATTGCTTGAAAGCTGAAGCGGAAATCGTCCAAAGAATAACAGCTACACAAGATCCAGGAAAGACGTCTGATAAGTTTTGTTTTATGTTTGGTAACATAAAATATAGCCAAGAGACTACTGTGAAAAGTACAAATTCAATAAGTAAATACCTAGTATAACTTAGCCCCTGATAGGAAAAATCAATTAGCATTGGTACTAGTGTAGAAAACACTATAGTTAGAGTTATAATAAGTGTGATCACTAAAAATTGTAATATACTGAGCACTCTTCTCAAGATGTAAGGTGGCGAAACAGGAACTTTGTAGGCTTTATTGAGTATTGTTCTAAACCCTTCAATCGTCGATGAGGCGGTCCAAACAGCGCCTACAATTGCTAAAGTTAGTAAGCTTTGCGGCGGGCCTGATATTATCTCCCTAATACGCGGCATCAAAGATGCCAAAATATCCTGTGGCATGTTATCAATGATAAATACCCAGCCAATGTTATACTGGTCTAAGAACCTGTTCATAATCTTTTGAGGAACAAAGCAGTGAAAGCAAGAACTACCATTTGCAAGCTGGTGTTGAGTTT
>DWUL01000020.1:0-18350 GCA_018249735.1 Luehdorfia japonica | reverse complement strand
TCATACTACCTTTAAACTTATTGGTATACATCATTATCCCATAAAATCTATCTTTTTTCCTTAACTTAATGGCAGTGAAGGTCAGAGTATCCACTTTAACCTCTCTAAATTTGCTCACAACCTCTTAACTTGACGCGTATGACTCCCTATACTTGGATGACAGATAGTAGTGCGAAAGCCTCTTACAACTTACTTTTAATTAGTCTAACCCATGCGTGCCAATCCCTCTCACCAAGATTGCTTTCAAAAGATAGGAGATCCTTTACAGCTTTTGAGCAAATTTCTTCACTTGGAATTGATAACTCCCTATTCATTGCTAACGTTAAATATTGAGTTTTGCACGCTCGTTCTAAATGATACGTGTAAAACATTGCTTCTTGTATAGTCCGACCACACGTTATAGATCCATGATTGCGCATTAACATGACAAAATTTTCTTTCAGATCAGCTATTAACCTCTTTCCTTCTGTATTGCTAAGTGCTAGGGAATTATAATTATGGTAAGAGATTTTATTATAAAAGTGCAGTGCCCATTGACTTACTGGAAGTAGTCCATCTTTTAGAGAAGAAACTGCTACAATAGAAGGTGTATGCAGGTGAAAAATTGCTTGAATGTCTTTCCTTGCTTGATAAACAAAACCATGAATTATATAGCCAGTTTTATTATATTGATATTCTGTACCTTCAATCACATTTCCATCTAGTGATACTCTCATCAATGAATTTTCATTCACTTCGTCAAAGCGTATACCAAATGGGTAAATATAAAACGACTTTTGATCTTCAGAACGTACCGAGAGGTGAGTATATGTATGATCACCCAGTTTAAGGTAAGACAAAATCTGATAGGCATAGACTAGATCCCTTTTTACTCTGCTCTTTGTTAACAACACAATCCTCTGTTAGAATCTTCTGAAGGTTTATACATGAAAAAAGGCTTATAGTAAACTAATAACCACTCTGTCTTGCTTTCTGAATACCAAACACTTTTGTGTTGTAGCTTGCTTAAAAATAGTTATCGTTATTATAGAGTTTATATACAGAATTTATGTTTCTAAATTACATAATATCTTAACTACAAAAATAATTTTCTATATAATATTTCATATGTTTTAAAGCTTTATTTTTATGTTATTATAAACGTAAGTTTCAAGATTGAAAATAATATGGTAAATATTAACACAAAAAAACAGCCAGCAGGATTTTTCATATATCTCTCTGGTCTTTCGGGAAGTGGTAAACTTTCCACAGCAATAGAATTATCTAATATGATAAACGCATTAATTGTAAATAGTAAGTTCTATAACAATGTTCAAGCTTGCTCTATATACGATGGTGTCTTTGAACGTGATCAAATACCTAAAGAAGTTCAAGATAGAATATATGGCATTATGCAAATTATGCTTCAGGTAATAGAAAATTATCCGATTCACTCAAAAAATTACATATTTATTGATGAGTTGATGGAAAATAATGACCAGAACATGAGGATGTATGATTCAATAGTAAGGCTTAGTAAAAAAATGAACACAGAAATCCTTCCTGTGGTACTTAGGTGTGATCTACCGACATTACAAAAGCGTATTGCATTAAAAAGGCAAAGAAAAAATAGGAAGGTGACTAATGTAAATAGCATGATAGAGCAATTTAGGATTAACAATTTATTTATACCACCGAGTGCCATAGAGATAGAAAATTCAGATATGAGTATAAAAGAAGTAGCTCAAGAGATAGTAAACCAGATGCACAAGCTTAGCCAAATTAGCATGTACGCGAAAGAATAGTCTATAATGATTTCATATACTGAGGCTCATTTAAATATAGAGCCTCAACTTCATTTAATTTTTGCTTGTTCTTCAGTCTATAATGAACCAATAGTCCTGCATGGCTAGCATTTAAATTGCAATCCATATGTGTACTGCTTGTAGCGTGACCAGGGTCATGTGCTGCAGTTGGACCAGATAGCTGCAATAAATTGAAATCAAATAACTGCGTACAAAACCCTTGAGCATTTTTGATTATAGCTCTGATATTTTTTTTTCTATTCGTACAAAGCAAAGATATTGCGTAGGCTTGAACTTCCAGCGCACTAACTCCGTATAATGGCTTATTTGTAGCAAGATTTATACCTTGTGCTGCTGATATACCAACTCTAATTCCAGTGAAACTTCCTGGTCCAACTACTACCGCTAAATGATCTATTTTATCATAATTATAATTGTGCTTATCAAACAAAGTATTCAGAATTTGAAAAAATGATTCTGCATGATTGTTGCTGGCGGAATTGCGCTCTACAAAACAATTACCATCATAATCAACTATTGCTATTGAACTACCAGTACCTACAGTATCAATCGCTAAAATAGACATTACTTAAGCTTATCATAGAGTTTTGTAAACATCATAGTAAAGGCACCATTACCCATAACATTTGCTGAGGTGATTATTGGATCAAACACTATATACAATGCTGTAATTAATGAAAGCATTTCTGGAGAGAATTTGAGATATTTCTCAAGAATAGGTAGCATTACCATAATTCCTCCTGCCGGCACTGCCACGATAGCAAACTTAAATAACAAAAAATAGAGAAGAAAAGTTACATAATCTATTGTGAACAATGAATAACCGGAGGCAATTATCATTGATAATATTATGATAAAAAAGCAATCACCTACTAAATGAAAGCTAGCAGTTATTGGTATAACAGACGATGCTATGTCAGGTTGCTTTACATTTTTTTTGCTTCCTTCAAGAGTAAGCGGCATAGTTGCATTACTAGACATTGTGCTCATTGCAGTAATAAATGCCGGTATCATATTGCCTATACTAGCTATCCAGCTTGTGATCTTGAATGAATTTGCTGCTCCATATAAGAGGAAAACATAAAGGTAGGTTGCAGATGCTATAATAATGAAAATTATTGAGTAATCCTTAAATATTATAGATAAAACTTGATCATGTTGCATTTTTAAAGCAAGCCCAAGTACAAACATTGGAATAATCGGCGTCAAAAACGTCTTCAAAATAAAGAGAGTTAAATCTAACATTTTGTTCGAAAGCTCTTTGCTTTTCTTGGGTAGCAGTGTGGACACTACTATGCTGGACATAAATCCACAAGCAAGGGCACAAAAATTAGAAAGGAGTAGCGGCAGCCTAAACGACCATAAAGGAACAATTGTTTCTTCATACGTTATATCTTGTATTGAATAAGTGTTTTGTATGATAAAATGCCCAACAAAATAAGCTATTAAACTTGAAGCCAGATTCGATAAGAAGATCATTATAATAAGTAACAATATAAACTTTATAGCTGACTGCTTAAGATTGTTAACACTGCTAAAGATTAACGCAAAAATAATAAAAGGCATTATAAATAGCAAAACCTCTTTTATACTAAGGCTCATTGAATACAAGAAGATTTTTACTTCCATTGGAACTAAATGACCAAAGAATGCAACTGAAGTGATGACCGTGAGTAAGATTAGTAGTTGTAGCACGTTCTTATATACCAATGTCCTATGGACATATATATGGTAAGTTAGTTGTTAAGTAAAGCAAAACTGTCTAAACTGCACAGCAAATGGTGTAATGAAAGTAGCTGACACTGGAATGACAAAGAAGAGTGAAATTAGCACTCACTTATTATTCGTGTCGTTTTCAGTAAAAGCCTCCTCCCATGTGCCTTGAGTTGCTGCACGACTATACTCTGTTACTCTATTTTCAAAGAAATTCGTATGTTCCACGCCATTTAGTATTTCATCAAGCCACGGAATAGGATTATCATTAACATCATATATGGACTCAAGACCTAATTGCATTAACCGTCTGTTTGCTACGTAGCGTATGTAATTGCGCACTTCTTCTGCGGATAGTCCTTCAACGTCTCCGAAATCAAAAGCAAGCTTTATGAATTCATCCTCAAGTTCAACGATGGTGCGACATGCAGAATATAATTCCTCTTTAAACTCGTCGTCCCAAATTTCATTATTCTCTTTAATAAATGTATTAAATAACATAATAATTGAATTGGTGTGCAAAGTTTCATCACGGGCTGACCAGGCAATTATTTGTCCCATACCTTTCATTTTTCCAAAGCGTTGGAAATTGAGCAAAATTGCAAACGATGCAAATAACTGCAACCCTTCAGTGAATGCACCGAATACTGCTAGAGTTTTAGCTACATGTTTTTTATCGTGTTTTTTGCTTTCCTCGAATTCTAACATGTATTCATACTTCTTTCTCATAGCATCATACTTTAAGAATGCTTGATACTCGCTTTCTGGCATGCCAATTGTGTCTAAAAGATAAGAATAAGCTGCAATGTGTATGGTTTCCATATTGGAAAAACTTGCAAGCATCATGCATATTTCTGTTGGCTTAAATATATTTGAATAATGCCTCATGTAGCAGTTATTTACTTCAATGTCTGCCTGAGTAAAGAATCTAAAAATCTGAGTTAGTAGATTTTTCTCTACGTTTGAAAGTTTAGTTTTCCAATCCTTCACGTCATCAGCAAGCGGAACTTCCTCAGGTATCCAATGGATCCTTTGTTGCTGCAGCCACGCATCATACGCCCAAGGGTAATTAAAAGGTTTGTATATTGGATCTGCTTCTAACAATGACATAAGACACCTATTATTTTCTAAAGTAAATATTATATTAAATGATATTGAGAATCAGTCAATTTAACTTTTTGAAATTTGACGGCAGGTAATTTATTAGTGTATTATAGCTTCAAGTAATTTATCAACAGAAATGCGAGTATTAATATCTTTTATTTTATTATTTACAGTGAGCTGCACTCACACTATTCACAATCACGGAGCTCCTGGCATTAGTGTTGAATTGTGGAGCAAGATAAAAGTAGGTGACGATAAAGAAAAAGTGTTTCACACTTTAGGATCACCAACATTAGTATCAAAGTTCGATGACAATGTTTGGTACTATGTCTCATATAAAATTAAACAAGCTAACTTCTTAGGAAAAAGGAAGTATAGCAGTAAGTCTCTGCAAATTTCATTCGATCAGGACGGTAAAGTTGAAGATACAAAAGAAACTGACATCTTAGAGAGATCTTTGGCTGTTTCTGATTGAAAGTTTGCTAACTATAGAGTTTTTCTCACTCTTCTTTGCATCCAAGAACCGTATAACGTCATCCCAGTGCCCAGACACTGGGATCTATTTTTTTTTCTGGATGCCAGTGTCACGCACTGGCATGACAAAAAAGGAGCGCTGGAATAACAATGTGAAGTGTCTACTTCTGTCATCCAAGTAGCTTAACTACTTGGATGACAGGAGGTAATATAAGAGGTCTATTGTAAGATTTTACCCATTTAGAATAAAGTCTAGTGTTACTTCACGCCAAATGTGGTGGTGCTGAGTAGGCAAGCCGGTCAATGGGCTACATTTATATACTGCACGCATTGCGTTATCTGCTATCGACCTGAAAAGTGGATTATTTCGATAGGAATCACTGTCTGCTACATCGGCCATAATTATCTCACCTTGACTGGACAATAATAAGTTAATTTTTATATTAAAATTTTCTTTGTAAGCTACGCTTTCAGGAATGCTCCAGCATTTTGTAAGTTTGTCTCTTATAGAGTTAATAATTTCTGTTACAACTAATTCATCCTTTTTATTCTCAACGCTTTTTTCGTTTCCTATTTCATTTTTTGCCTCTCTAACATCCCTTCTTAGTTTCTTCCCTACACTTTTTTTTCTTTTTGGAACTGGAATGAATTCTTTACCCTCGTTAATAATGACTTCTTCTTGCACTTCAATAATTTGCCTCGGTTGTGCTACAACAGTGTGCCCAACTATTTCTTTTTTCCTTTGTGGTATAGGAACAGCTAACGTATCATTCGTTTGGGCTTTTGTTGAAGATAACGAAAAAAGCAAAAAACAACATAAAGACAAAAAAAGAATACAATTAGAATAGAAAAAACGCATATGTTAAGCAGTTTGTTTTACTGGTTTAAAGCTAATATTGCACGTAAAGTCAATATATTTTAGTTGATGGACGAGTTTGAAGTAAATAAGTAATCCCTTCAAAGCTGCAGTCAAGCGAAAGATTGTCTTCTCGACAGACAAAGGAATTGTATAATGGATTAAAAGGAACCGTATGACAAAAATTATAGGAAAAGAATATACAGAATTTTTATAGCAGTTGAAAGATCGTATTGCAACAAACCATTATAAGGCAGCGCTTGCAGTAAATAGTAAGCTTATTTTGCTTTACCACCATATTGGTACAGAGATCCTAAAACGCCAAAAAGAACATACCTGGGGAGCTAAGGTAATTGATCAATTAAGTAAGGATTTGAGAAGTACATTTCCAGAAATGAAAGGCTTTAGCACGAGAAATCTGAAGTATATGCGTAAGTTTGCCGAAGAATATCCTGATGTTGAATTTGTGCAGGAGCCTCTTGCACAATTAACTTGGTATCACAATATCACTCTTTTGGAAAAAATAGAAAGTCATGAAATAAGATTATTTTATGTAAAAAAAGCTATTGAACATACGTAACATTATGGTGATGCAGATAGAACTTGGACTACATAAACGTCAAGGAAAAGCAATAACTAATTTTAAAGAAAAACTGCCTTATCCAACATCAGATCTAGCAAATCAAACTCTTAAGGATCCATATATTTTTGATTTTTTAAGTATAGGTAAGGATGCTCATGAAAGAGAAGTAGAAAAAGGGTTAGTAGCACATATTGAGAAATTCCTACTGGAACTCGGCGTTGGTTTTTCTTTTGTTGGGCGCCAATACCATTTAACAGTTAGACAAAAGGATTACTACTTAGATCCCCTATTTTATCACTTAAAACTTAGGTGTTTTGTAGTAATAGAAATTAAAGCAGTTGAGTTTGAACCAGAACATTCTGGAAAGATGAATTTTTACTTATCAATGGTTGATGACTTGCTAAAACATTCAACAGATAACCCTTCAATAGGATTAATTTTATGCAAATCTAAAGATAATGTACTTGCTGAATATGCACTCCGAGACATGACCAAACCAATAGGTCTTGCAGAATATCAAATCACTGAGAATCTACCAGAAAACATAAAAACAGCTCTGCCAACAATAGAAGAATTAGAAGCTGAATTATCCAAAATTTCAGATAAGGAAAAGTAATGTTACTAAAATCATTCAACAATTATTTAGCAAACCAAAAACTCAGCATGGAGGCTCAGGAAGAAGAGTGGCAGCCGATAACTTACTCTCTCATAGCCTTGAAACTTTGGAAGCAAACAGTAACAGAGCAAGTGATTTTTATGGATTACAAGCTCTAGGTGTACTATCCTATAATATCATACGGTCAATATACTCTAAATGAGATGGAAAGATGAAGGCATCATTATAGCTGCTAAAAAATACGGCGATAAAAACTTAATTCTTTCTCTGTTTACAAAAAATCATGGAAAGCGCAGGGGATTAACTAAGCTAACAAACAATAGCAATTATAAGTTTCAGATAAGTAATCTATTACATGCAGAATGGAGTGCTAAGTTACCTGAAAATCTAGGTTTTTTTAAGTGCGAATTAATCGAATCTCCATTCCATCATTTCTTTCAAGATAGGTTAAAAAGCATTACTATTGTTTCTTTCTCCTCTATTTTAGAAAAAGTGCTTCCAGAAAGTGAACCCTGTGCCGTGCTGTATGACAATTTTCGATATTTCATCGATGTAATTAAACACAACAATCAGTCTTGGCAAAGCCATTACCTTAACTTAGAGCTTCTGCTTCTTACGCAATTGGGATTCAAGTTAGACTTATCAAAATGCGCTATAACAGGTGTTAAGGAAAATCTGCAATTTATTTCTCCAAAAACTGGTAAAGCAGTGTCAAAAAAAGTAGGAGATTATTATGCAGATAAACTCCTACCTTTTCCACAAATGTTGCATGATGTATACAATAATAACTTACAAAACAGCTACTCATTCCAAGAATTTCAGTTAGGACTGAAAGTCACAGGATATTTTTTAAATAAGTATCTATTTTTGCAGTTAAACGTGAAATTTCCAGAGCTGAGAAACCTCATGTTGTCGCTTTAATCTTAGCAGTCCTACGTCATACCGCGATTCATTCGCGGTATCTCTTAGCATAGATCCCGCTAACAAGTAGCGGGATGACGAACTTATCGTCATGCCACCGCGAACCGTCATACCGTGATTTATTCACGGTATCTCTTAGCATAGATCCCGCTAACAAGCAGCGGGACGACGATTGTCAGGCCAGCGCCCCTATGATGTCATCCCAGTGCCCAGACACTGGGATCCAGAAAAGTTTGCTTGTGAACAAGCAAACTAGCATGGAAAGTGGTTACAACGTTTTCGATGAGATTATATGGAAAACTGGATTCCAATGTCAAGCACTGGAATGACAAGGTATAAACCTTATCGTCATGCTGCCGCGAACCGTCATACCGCGATTCATTCGCGGTATAGATTCCGCTAACGAGTAGCGGAATGACGGTTGTCGGCAAACTTAAGCCACTTTAGCTATAGCCAGTAACCACTCTATTCCTACCACTGTTTTTTGCTTTATATAGATATCTGTCAGCACGTACTATAAATTTTTTAATATCATCAAAGTCAGATCCTTGCATTTCTGCAATTCCAATACTCACAGTTACATTATGGGTTGTATTTTTATCCGCAAGTATAAAAGGTTCTTTAGCAATAATTTTTCGTATTCTCTCCGCAATAGTATACGCATCTGATACATTAGTATCTGGCATTACAACAACAAACTCCTCACCACCAAACCTAGCTAGTAAATCTGTCACTCTGATATTTTCAGAAATTCTTTTCTGTACTTGCTTTAAAAGTTCATCTCCAGCACTATGCCCAAAACTGTCATTCACCATCTTAAAATAGTCTATATCAAGTATCATAAGAGACAACCTTCTATCCTTTTCCACAGAGTCCTTAGCAATGTTTCTTAAGTGTGCATCAAAATATCTTCTATTATAACAGTTAGTTAATGGGTCCTTTATAGACATTTCCGCATTATTAAATAAATTCATTCTCAAGGCATCTTGATATCTTTTGCGTTTTACTTGCGAATTAACCCTTGCTATTAACTCACCCTCATCCAAAGGTACTGTTAAATAATCATTAGCACCTACATCAAGTGCTTTTACTAAATTGTTTTTATCATAATCCTCAGAAAGAATTAGAATTGGTGTATAACGTGTTTCCACCTTACTACGAAACCCAGAACACAAACGCAAGCCGTCAGTTTTTGAAAACTGCATATCAGAAATGATCAAGTCGTAATTATCCTTAATACCAACCTTTAATGCCTCTATTGGATCACTCAGTATTTTAATTGACCTAAAGCGTTGCTTTAGTACATTATATATTTGCTCTGCCTGAAAGACGTCCTCATCTACAACAAGTATGTTAGCATCAAAAATCTGATTAGAATAATCCATAATACTGTTTCCTGCGACTCCACCAATCTCAGCGTTGGTTTCTCCTCTTAAACGCAATTCATCTATAATCATTTTTAAGCGCGTGAGAGACTTGATCCTTGCAGATAAAGCAGTTTCGTCTATTGGCTTAGTCAGAAAATCATCTGCACCAGCATTAATGCCCTGTACTCTATCATGAGCGTCATGCAGCGCAGTTACCATAATTATTGGAATATGGGTTGTCAAGGGATCATTCTTTAGCTCCTTACAAACTTCAAAGCCATTCATTTTTGGCATCATAATATCGAGTAATATAATATCGGGCTGCTGTTTTGCTACTAAATCCATGGCTTCCTCACCATCATAGGCCACGATAACCGTATAGTACTCTGCTTTTAGTCGAGCTTCTAAAAGCTTAACATTACATAGTACATCATCTACTACTAGGATCTTTGCTGTCATTATCTTTGGATGTATTATCTATATCGTAAGTAGGATAAAGCTTACCATTTTTACCAACTATGTAATTTACTTTCTCAGTATTACACTCTTTATATAAGTCTTCAATTCCTATGTCTTTCAATAACCTCCTAGCTTTTGATTTTATAATCATAAGATACTTATATGTATTCCTAATAAGATCAATAAATACAGGCACCTTATTTCTATCAAGAACAATTATGCTCACTAAAGCAACGACCAAAATTTCTGAAAGACCTATATTAAACATTTTTCCTATGAAGCAAGTACTTTAATCCTCCTGATTATAAATATTAATTTGCTTAAATCAAGTTTAGAAGCAACCATCTCATCTAAAAAACTATTATAACGTTCTATGTAGTCCTTATCATTACAAGCCCAGGTTTGAACCTTATCTTCGGGGTTATCAGTAGCTTTTATGACTTTAACAGCTAGCTTGTGATGGTAATTGCTTAAATCGTCCAATAAATCATTAACTAAGCTGCGATCCCAATAAGAAGAGCGGCTTTTCATCTTGATGGCAATTGTTCTAATCAGATCGAATCTTAACAGCGACTTTAACTCAAAGTATATTTTACCAGCATCAAGAATGGACAAAGATGTCTGTTCAGCAACAGATATAATATCCAGTGCATAAGTAAGAACGCACAGGTCAGCAATTTTTTTTGCTAGATCTTTATCTATATTAAGTTCCACTAAAGAAGTGTATCCATGATTATAGACCTTTAACAGGTGTTCATCTAAAACACCATGGCCTAAAGTTTCAATTGCATCTTTAAATTTTGTAACATCATCCAATTCTACAAAGCTAAGATTTTTTACTAACCAAAACGATACTCTGCCAATAAATTTCTGCACATTTCTCACTATTTGCAAGTATGAGTTAATATCAATTTTTCCATCCAATTCATCAATTTTCTGCCACAGGTTATTTAAATCATATAGGTGGTTAACAACGATATATATGTTAACTGCTTCGTGTACCTTAATTCCAGTATTCTCAACTAAATTATTAATAAATATACAGCCCATCCTATTTACAACATCATTTGCAATGCAAGTGGAGATAATTTCTCTACGAAGTTGGTGTTTTAATATGAAATCCTTAAACTCTGTTACCATCTTTTTAGGAAAATAACCTAGCAAGTAGTCATGAGATATAAGATCTTTTTCAGGCAGATCGGAATGTATAATTTCATTTTTTATTGCCGTTCTAGCATAAGACATTAGAATAGAAAGCTGAGGAGAACTGAAACCTTCTGCACCAGTTAACATCATTGCTATCTCTTCTTCAGTTGGAAGAAATTCTACGCTTCGGTTTAACAGCCCAGATTTTTCTAAACTGAGCAGTAACCTGTGGTGCTGCTCTAATCTCTCTTTAGCTTGCAAACACTCAAGAAGTAATGCTTTTGTTTCAATTCTGTTGTGGTTCTCAAGCACTTTGGATGCAACTTCGTCCGCCATGCTGGCCAGTATTTCATTCCTTTTTTCTAAAGAAATACCTCCTGCTTTCATAGCTGAAACAAATGCAATCTTGATGTTAACTTCAAGGTCCGAACATATCACTCCGGCTGAATTATCAACAAAATCTGCATTGATATATCCACCTCTTTCAGCATATTCTATTCTTCCAAGCTGTGTGCATCCCAAATTTCCGCCTTCTATAAACATAGAAGCTCTAATATCTTTACCATTTACTCTCAGCTCATCGTTTGCTTTGTCACCGACCATGCTATGATTTTCACTCTTTGCCTTAACAAATGTGCCGATTCCTCCATTCCATATGAAGTCCACTTTTGCTTTCAACAGATATCTAATCAAATCACTTGGAGGTAGCATATCTTCTGTTATATCAAAGCATTTTTTCATTTCTTGAGAAATGTTTACTTGCTTGCTGCTACGCTCAAATACTCCTCCACCCTCAGAAATCAAATCTTTGTTATAATCCATCCAAGTTGAAAATGGTAACTCAAAGAGACGTTTACGCTCTGTGAAACTCTTTTCTGCACTAGGATTTGGATCAATAAAAATATGCATATGGTTAAATGCGCCGATTAAATGTATATTTTTTGAAAGCAGCATACCATTTCCAAATAAGTCGCCAGCCATATCCCCAATTCCAATAACAGTTGCATCTTGGTAAATATCCTTATTCATTTTCCAAAAATGCCTCTGCGCTGCAATCCATGCACCTCTGGCTGTAATACCCATTTTTTTGTGATCATAACCTGCCGATCCACCAGATGCAAATGCATCGCCAAGCCAAAAATTGTATTCAGAGGCTATTTGGTTTGCATAGTCAGAAAAAGAAGCAGTGCCTTTATCTGCTGCAACTACCAAGTATGGATCATCCTCATCATACCTAATAACATTCTCTGGTGGAATTATTTTGCCATTAACTACATTATCAGTAATATCAAGCATTCCTCTGATAAAACTCTTATAGCATTCAACACCTTTCTCTCTTAAAATATCTTTGTCTTTATAAACTTGCTTAATTACAAACCCACCCTTTGCGCCAACAGGTACAATAACCGCATTTTTTGTCATCTGAGCTTTCATGAGCCCCAAAACTTCAGTGCGAAAATCTTCCGTCCTATCCGACCACCTCAAGCCACCACGGGCTAATTTTCCGCCTCTTAGATGTATTCCCTCAAAAAGGTTTGAATAAATATATAATTCACGATACGGGTGAGGATCAGGCAAACCATTCACTTTACTTGAGTCAAATTTTATAGATAAGCAGGGTTTATTATCTTGATAATAACTGGTCCTTAAAATAGCCATTATCAAGTTAAATATCGAGCGCAAAACGTAATCATGTGAAACATTGCTGATCTCTTTTAGAAGTTCCTCAATTTTTTCTCTGAAAATGTCCGTGGTTTCTGCTCTATCAATGTCTATGTTAGGATCAAATCTTGCATGAAATAGTTGTATCAAATACTTTACTATTTTTGGATACTCTGAGACTACCTTTTGGATATATTCTGGGTTGTAGTTAAATGACGTCTGCTTTAGGTAAGCACTTAACGCTCTAACCAGAAGCACTTCTTTCCACTCTAGCCCAGCAATAATGACCAAACTATTAAAATAATCATTTTTAATTTCCTTTCTAAACACTTTCGCAAGTGTTATTTCAAATTGCTCTTTTAGAGTAATGTTGTCTATTAATTCATCGACTCTTGACAACACAAAATGGTGTATCCATATTCCGCCGTTAATTTCTATGTAATAGCCATTATGAGATAGAATCTTAGCTCCCAAATTCTTAGTGATCCTTAATATCTTCGATAATTCAAGGCCTCCATTGCTTGGAGTATAAACCTTTAATTGATAATTAAGATTGTCACGAGTAAGTCTTAAATCGACCTCGCTAACTCCTTTTTTCCTCACTATCTCCAATTTTTTCATATCGTAATATGCGTCATGAGGTTCAAAACTCTCTTGATAGCTTATTGGAAATGCCTTGCAATAACGGATGAATATATCCTCAACAGTGCTGAAAGTATTATATAAATTGTCTATGAAACGATCTTCCCATTTTTCCGTAATGTTCCTTAATTTGTTTTCAATACACAAAACTTCATCATCAGGAACACTAGCGTTTTTGGTCTTTAGCACTACATGCAATTTCATCAAATCATATTCATTGATAATGTGATTGTTATAAATATCTGAACTTTCTGCACTTGTCTCATCCTTCAATATGTCGCGTATCTTGAACATTAGCCTAGCGCTAGCATAACGCATTGGTATCAGCACTATGCAACTAATAAAATCCCCTACTCTTCTTAAAAATAATCTGACCCTTGGCCTAATCGCAAGAGACATGATTGAAATGCAAATTTTAAATAATTCGTCTTCATTTGATTGGAATAATTCATCACAAGAGAATGCTTGTAAAATAGAAATTAAAGCTTTGTTATTGTGGCCCCCGGTTACAAACCCTGCATTTTTTTCTATAACTTTAACTTTATCTCTTATTATTGGAATAGTTCGAATATCTTGGACCTCCGCTACAGAAGTAAATAGCCCGAAAAAACGCCGTTCCTTTACTACATTATCCTGGTCATCAAATTCTTTTACTCCTATACAATTCATGTATGTACGCCGATGGACTATTGAGATTAGATCTGATCTCAGTATGTATAGGGAATCAAGGTTTGCAGAAGGAATCAACGTACTTTGACCTACTCTCATCAGGCCAAGGGCCTTTTTGCTATCACAGACGAGTTTTTCATCTTTACCAGCAATATATTCTTGATAACCTAAAAATACGAAGTTATTATTCTTTAACCAAACTAGAAAATCTTTTTGCTCTTGATTTCGGTCTGGTGTCATTCCAGTGCATGACACTGGAATCCACGTGTCCTTTTCCTGATCAAGTACTGGGATGACAGAAAGACTTGCTTCATCAAGTTTCTTGAGCATTGAGTGCCAATCTTTCACAACGCAATTAACTGCTTTCAGCGTTCTTTGTAGAGATTCTTTTAATGTATCAACAAAACTGTCACTTATACCTTTGATAATTACATATATAACTGACTCTTTGATTCCATTGCTTTCTTCCAAAGGGTAAATCTCATCTATGAGGCCATCTTTTCTTTGGATATTAATTATGCTATTACTGTAATAGCATATGGTTAAATTGTGCGATTTAATAGTTGCAATAACAGAATCAACCAAAAATGGCATATCATCGTTTGTTATCTTAATCGTGGTAAAATCGCCTTCTATTCCTGGTATATCATCTATATTGCTTACTACTAACTTACTTTCATCTTTCTCTTTTTGAGAAACAAAATTGTAAGCATCGTTTACAATATATAGCAAAAACTTATCGTTGGCTTTTAGGTCGCTTTTATAAACAAAACTATAAAAATACTTAATGAATTTTTTAATTTTTTCTTTATCTTGCTGATTTTCTTGATCAGCTAACTTAAATAAAGACTCAGTGTCAACATTATGATCTATACACATTTTTTTTAACAAAAATACACAGTGAACTTAAACCTTTTTAACTAAGATTTCATTATCAAGAGCGTACACTATTAGTTCATCATTTTCTACTACTTCCCCTGATAAAACTAATTTAGCTAAATTATTTTGAATACACTCTTGTATAACCCTTTTTAAGGGCCTTGCTCCATATTCAGGGTCATAGCCAGCTTGTGCTATTAGTTCTTTAGCTTCCTGCAACAAATTTATACTCAGTTTACGCTTAGCAAGTGTTTTTTGTAAATAAGAAAATTGAACATCTATAATTTTATAGATGTCATCTCTGGTTAAACTGTGGAATATAATAATTTCATCCAGCCTGTTTAAAAATTCTAGACGAAATGCTGATTTAACTATTTGCATCACTTCGCTTTTTACAGAGTTAGCAACTCCTCCTTCCGACGTCATTCCAGCGCGTGACGCTGGAATCTGCATCTGGACCCCAGTGTCAGCTACTTGGATGACAGGAAGTATAGGCCTATTCTCCGCTTCCCCTTTTAGCATTATCTCAGCACCAAGATTAGAAGTTAGAATTAGTATAGTATTGCGAAAATCAATCAATTTACCGTGGCTATCGGTAAGTCTGCCTTCATCCAAGATCTGTAGCAATATATTAAATATATCAGGATTTGCCTTTTCTATCTCATCAAATAAGATTACCTGATATGGTCTTCTTCTTACCGCTTCAGTTAACCTGCCACCTTGTTCATAGCCAACATATCCTGGAGGAGCGCCAATTAGCTTTGAAACAGAATGTTTTTCCATATATTCTGACATATCAAAATGCAAAAGCGCTGATTGATCGTCAAACAGAAATTCAGCAAGGGCTTTTGCCAGTTCTGTTTTTCCAACTCCAGTTGGACCTAAGAATAAAAATGAACCGAAAGGTCGATTAGTATCTTGCACACCAGAGCGGGAGCGCCTAACTGCATTACTTATCGCTTCTATTGCATCTTTCTGCCCTATTACTCTTCTTCCTATTTCATTCTCCATGTTAAGAAGTTTTTCCTTTTCACTGTGCATCATATTATCAACTGGAATTCCTGTCCACTTTGAAACAATATTTGCAATATCATCTCCATTCACTTCTTTCTTTAAGAAACTATCAGTAACCTTTTCCTGATTTTTTAGTTCATTCTCAAGCTGAGGAATCACACCATACATCAGCTCTCCTGCTCTTTCCAAATTCCCACTACGCTGAACTAATTCCAACTCTTTTCTAGCGTTATCTAATTTTTCGGCTGTTTCTTGTATTCTAGCTATTTTATTCTTTTCCATCTGCCATTTGCTGTTCAAGTCAGCAAATTTACTGTTTAGGTTTTCAATCTCCTCATTTATCTTTTTTAAACGCTGTTTAGAATTTTCATCACTTTCTTTTTTTAGAGCCTCTGACTCAATTTTTAGCTGTATAATCTTTCTCTCAAGTTCATCAATAACTTCAGGCTTGCTATCCATTTCAATTCTCACCCTACTTGCTGCTTCATCAATCAAATCAATTGCTTTATCAGGTAAAAACCTATCTGTTATATATCTATTGGACAACGTTGCAGCAGCAATTATTGCACCGTCTGTAATTCTTATACCATGATGCACTTCATATCTTTCCTTCAAACCCCTGAGTATTGAAATAGTATCAGTTTCAGTTGGTTGAGAGATAAACACGGGCTGGAAACGCCTTGCAAGTGCAGGATCTTTTTCTATATGCTGACGATATTCATCTAAAGTTGTGGCCCCTATACAGCGAATTTCTCCACGCGCAAGAGCAGGCTTTAGCAAATTTGAAGCATCCATTGCACCACTTGTTGCTCCTGCTCCAACTAAAGTATGAAGCTCATCTATAAACAAGATAACTTTTCCCTCCGCTTTCGAAAGCTCATTAATAACTGCTTTTAACCTTTCTTCAAATTCTCCTCTAAACTTCGTTCCAGCAATTAAGCTACCCAGATCCAAAGCTAAAACCTTTGCATCACGCAAACCAAGTGGCACATCGTTTGCAACAATTCTGTTTGCAAGCCCCTCGACTATTGCAGTTTTTCCAACACCAGGTTCACCTATCAGCACTGGATTATTTTTTGTCCGCCTCAGTGATACCTGCATAGTTCTTCTGATCTCTTCATCACGACCAATTACAGGATCAAGCTTGCCTTGCATAGCAAGCTCTGTAACATCTTTTGTATATTTCTTTGCCGCGTTTAATTTTTCCTCACTGTTTGGCGAGTCTGCACTGCTGCCTTTTCTCATTTCTGCAATAACTGAGTTCAGTTTTTGTGGAGTCACACCATTCTCTGCCAGAATTTTGCCTACAGTATCATCTTTTTGTGCAGTAAGGCCCTGTAGTAAACGCTCAACGGCAACAAACGAATCTTTATTCCTCCGAGCAATACCAATTGAATCTTCAAAAACTTTTGCTATTTCTCTTGAAAGTTGAAGGCCACCACTTCCTGGCCCTTCAATTACTGGCAACTTTTTTATTGCGCTATCCACAGCATCAGAAATACTTTGCACATTTCCACCACAAGCGTTTATCAAATCCTGAACTAAACCTAATTCATCCTCAAGCATTACTTTTAGTAAATGCTCAGGCATAAAAATCTGATGCCCAGCTCCCAACGCTTTCATCTGAGCACTTTGAATTAGACTTTTTGCTTTTTCGGTAAATTTATTTAAGTCCATAACACCAGTTAAATCCGTATTTGCTGATGTATATAACAACTGATTTCATAAATTTAAACCTAAAGTTATTTATTGTTAGGTATGGTCTGCAAAAATTTAAAACTTTCTTAAGAACCTGTTTAAAATCTTCGTAATAGGAGAGAAATGAAGGAAAATTTGCAAGCTGGTGTTGAGTTTACGCTCGCAATTTTTCCACAACCGCCTACACTTTTCCAACCAAGCAAAAGAGTGCTCAACGACCCATCTCTTTGGCAATACAACAAAGGTCACTGGGATCCAGAAAAGTTTGCTTGTTTACAAGCAAACTAGCATGGAAAGTAGCTGATCTTATACTAAATGAATGTTTTTGATGAGGTTGCATAGAAGCTGGATTCCAGACTGGAATGACAGCAGTCCTACGTCATACTGCCGCAGACCGTCAACCATCACGGTATCTCTAGATCCCGCTAACACGTAGCGGGATGACGAGATGCCGCCGCGAACCATCATACCGCCGCGGTATCTCAAAGCATAGATCCCGCTAACACGTAGCGGGATGACGGCAGTCCTACGTCATACCGTGATTTATTCACGGTATCTCAGCCGCTAACAAGTAGCGGAATGACAGCAATCCTACGTCATACCGCCGCGGCGCTAACAAGAGATCCCGCTAACACGTAGCGGGATGACGGTTGTCGTTTAGCTATAAACATTAAGAAATTTACCAAATGAAAAAAAAGGCAAAAGAAGCCCCGTGGTTGGCTAATTACTTACATTATACTTT